>PVKN010002222.1:0-44114 GCA_004027915.1 Capromys pilorides | reverse complement strand
TTGCGTCTTTTTCCCACTTTTTGTATTAGGGTGACACTCACCTTAAGAATAAATTTGGAAGTGTTTCTTCCTTTTCTATTTCTTGAAATAATTTGAGTGTTACTCTTTCATTAAAGGTCTAGTAAAATTTAGCAGTCAACCGTTCTGGTCCTGAGCTTTTCTTTTTTGCAATATCTTTTATTATCATTTTGATCTCAATCCTTATTATTGATTTATAGTTTTTTTTCAATATCCTTTTAGTTCAGTTTTGGTATGACTTATTTGCAAAATTGTCTATTTCTTCTAGATTCTCCAAGTTATTATAATATATATTTTCGAAAACAGTCCCAAATGATCCTCTGGAATTCTGTGGTATCTTTTGTAGCATTCCTTTTTTCATCTCTCATTGTATTGATTTAGGGCTTTTTCTCACAGCTAAGGGTTTCTCTTTTCAAGGAAGCTCTGACTCTCGCTCTCACTCCTTGTTTGAGCCGGGACCTTATTACGTGGTCCAGGCTGTCTTTGAACTCCTGTCCTTCCTGTCCAGATTCTCATGCGAGGATTACAGGCAGAAAGTGCTCCTACTTGGCTATTGTTCTTCGAGTCTTTATTTCATTAATTTTAGCACTGATGTTTATTATTTATTTCCTTCTGGTGGGCTTGTTTTTTATTTTTTCTTGTTTCTAAGAACGTGAGGTGCATTATTATGTTATTTACCTGAGATATCTTTGATTTTTTGATGCAGATACTTATATCCATAACTCTCCCTCTTACAATTAATTTGCTATGTTCCAAAGATTCTGGTATGCTATGTGTTTCTAATTTAATTTGATTCTAGAAATTTTAAAATTTCCTCCTTTCCTGATTTCTTCAATGATCCACAGGTCATTCAAAAGTGAATTGCTCAAGCCAGGTGTGCACATGCCTGTAACTTCAGCACCTGAGAGGCTGAGGCAGAAGGAATGCCCTGAGTTTGAGATCAACCCGGGCTACATAGTGAGTTTAAGACCAGCCTGTACTATATAGTAAGACCCTGTCTCAAAACAAAAAAAAAAGTGAATTGTTCAATATCTAAGGGTATGTAAAGTTTCCGTATTTGACTATTAATGTCTAGTTTCATTGTATCATGATCTGATAAGATACAAGAAATTATTTGTTTTTGTATTTGTTAAGGCTTGCCTTGTGGCCTAAAATCTGATGTGTCGGGGAACAGCTCATGAACTATGCAAAGAATGCAAATTCTGTGGTTTAATAGACTGTTTTGTAGATGTCTGTTAAATCCACTGATTTATAGTATAGTTTAACTTGCTGTATGTTTACTGATTTTGTTCTTGTCTTGAGGTTCTAGTGAAGAGAATGGAGTACTGAAGTCTCTGCCTGCTATTGTATTGGGACCAGTGTGGCCCTTTATTTTGAGTATTGTTTGTTTTATGAAGTTGGGTGCATGACTGTTCAGTGTGTGTATACTTAGAGTTACCATATGTTTTTGGCTCATTATTTCCTTTACCAGTATGTAGTGACTTTCTTTATCACTTCTGATTGACTTTCTCTTGAAGTGTGCTTCATTGGGGATGAGTGAAACTGCTCCTGTTTTGTTTGGGCTCCGTCTTAGTGTAAAATTGTTCTCCGTTTCTTCACTTTCAGTCTGTTTATGTCTTTGCTAGCGGTTGTACACTTCTTAGAAGCAGTAAGAGTTGGGTCTTAGTTTTTAACTCAATCTGTCATTCTATGTCTTCTAATTGAATGATTAAGATAACCTACACTCAGTTATTACAGAAATTTATATAATGATCCCTGTTTTTTTTTCTGTTGTTGTTCTGTTTGATTCTTTCCTGACATATACTCTTCCTCTTCTCTATATAGAGTTCCTTTAAGTATCTCCTAACTTGTTGGCTCAGTGATGTAAGTTCCTTCGGTTTAGGCTCACCTTGGAAGGCCTTTATTTCTCCTTTAATTTGAGTGATAGCTTTATCAGATAAAGTAATCTAGGTGAGCAGTTATTTTCTTTCTCCATGCTCTATAGGTCTTTAGAGTTTCTGTGGAGAAGTGCAGTTATTCTGATATGTTTGTCTCTATAAGTGACTGTTACCTCTGTACATGACTGTGTCTTAGAGCTCTTCATATTTTAACTATAATCTGATACGGATGTAGGGGATGGCAGCTCTCAAATGGGTTAATGTGATCACAACAAAAGAAGCTCTAGGTTAACCTTTCCCACCCTTGTGAGATGCTGCAACTTCTTTATTTCTTCCCCCTCTTTGCTAAGATGTTGTCACTCTTTAATCCTTTCCCACTTTTTAAAAAAAATATAATCGGCGCAGGCTCTCACTATGAAGTGCAGCTCAGACTCACAGTGCTCCTCCTGGTTTCAGCCTCTCCAGCACTGGGATTACAGTCATTCCCCACTATGCAGGGTCTCGGTGGCTAGCTCAGTGTGCCCAGGGGTGGGGCTGGCAGCTGGCATGTGGTACTGGTTTCCCCACATTTGCTAAGATGATGTCAGTCCTTCAATCCTTCCCTACTCTTGCTAAGATGTTGTAAGAAGAGGAAAAGAAAACTAATTACAAAGAAAAATCCTGTTGCCATGGAAACCAAGAAAGTATTTAAGCAGAAAGGAAAGAATGAAGCCAGACGTGCTTCTGATCTGTAAGGATCAGGGAAGCATGTTAGGGCGCCGGCTGGACAGTTAAGATCTATAACTCGGGAAGGGTCTGAAGGCCGGCTTTATTAACAGACTCTGTTCTTTCTGATTTTTGGTTTGACATGGAAATAATCTCACCATTTCACTGAGAGTTTCGTTTCAGGTCACGCCCTTTTAGGATCTTAAATGCCTCCAGTATCTGTATGTCCATATCATTCCTGAGATTTGGGAAGTTTTCTGTTATTTCCTTGAGTAGATTTTTTTTCTTAGCTTTTTAAAAGAACATTTACATAGTAAAGATATATGAAGAAGATAAAACTACTACTAATTACATAAAGTGCATCCTCTTGAAGACAAACTAAAACATACTCGTCTGAATTTAAAACATCATTATATTGTCACAGTTACGTGTCTTCAGAAACTGATTTTATTTATCTCCAGTCGCCTGGAAAGTGCCAAACATAGTGAAGCAGCGTGATTGAGTAGATTTTTTTTTGCACCAGGGATCAAATTCATGAATAGATTTTTTATACCATTATCCTAAAACTCAATTCTTTCTTTTACACCAAAAATTTGTAAGCTTTGTGTTTTAACAATGTCCCAGAGTTCTTGGATGTTTTGTTCTTAATTTATTATTTTTCTTTACTAATGTTGGAGTGTGATGAGTTATCAACCTTCTCGTCAAGCCCTGAAATTCTGCCTTCTGCTTGACCCAGTCTATCTGTGAGGGTTTCCACTGAGTTTTTGATTTGATTTGAGATGCTTTTCTTGTCAAGATTTGTGTTTGGTTTTTCTTCAGAATTTCTACCTCTTTGTCAAATTACTTTTCTATATTCTGCATTATTTTCCTTAATTCATCCAGTTGTTTGCCTGTATCCTCTTCAAAGTCATTGATATGGTTTGTGTCTGGTTGTCCCCCTAAAGCCTCATGCAGTCACAGAGCAGCTTCTGGAGTTTGTGAGTTAATTCTTGATCCAGTGCTGCCACTGCAGGTGTGAGTGCCTCACCCTGGTCCTGTGGCTAGAAGTCTACATACCATGTAGGGAGGGGCAAGAGGCTGGCTAGCTGCTGGAGCTGCTGCCTTCCCTTTGTTCTCCTGCTCTTTGCCACTTCCATGAGCTGCTGCCTTCTGCCTTGTGCCTCCCTGCCCTGGGGCCAGCTGAGTATGGACCAAAATCTCCACTAACTAGGAGCTAAATAAACTTTTCCTTCCTTCGTCTTGGATGTCAGGTATTTGTCCCTGTAGGACAGGTGTTTGTCTGTAGGAGAGCAGAGCAACCTACATAGTCATTTAAAGAACCCTTCTTTTTAAATTCCTTGTCATTCTATCAACTTCCATATCTTTATGTTCTTTACTGCTGAGTCTTGGACCTTGGAAGAATTCTTTTCTATATTCATATGCTTTTGTACTGAGATATGTGTATCTGTTGAAACAGACATCATGTCTACCTTTAGGTGAGGGTCTTGCTAGTACCAGGCCTGCTTGTGGGGCTTGATTCCGAATACTGCTGAGAGGGAAATGGGCTGCTGTGAGGCAACAACAGAAGGACCAGCCAGACACTGACACATGGTGGAGACCAACATAGACAGCAGCTGTGTCAGAAAATGGATATCACAGAGTAAACTAACAAGATGCAAGTTAGTATAGGTTGAAATAATAGCGATAAAGTAACAATACATGGAGGGCAGGCAAAGGAAAATGAAGTTCACAGAAAGGAAGATAAAAAGGAAAAGGAGAAAAAAAAGTGAAATAAAAATCAAATTAAGAAAAATAAAGCAAATAAAGCTAGGTAAAAGTAATAGAAAAAAAGTAAAAAATGAAAAAGAGAGGAAAAAATAATTTCAAATGACAAAGGAGAAGAAAAATAAGTAAAAAGAATTCCTCTATGCTCAGGTGTTCAGATGGCTACAGTGAGGCATGCACCAAGAGGGCTCCTGCCTGATTCCTCCCTGGGATCTTGGGCTCTTCAGCCTCAGAGGGTGAGGAATAAACCTCTGTTCTTTATAAATTGCCCAGTCTCAAGTATGTTACTGTAGCTGCACAAAATGAATCAAAACATGAACAGAACTGTGAAGGTACACGAACTCAAAAATTTTCACATTTATTGTTAATGTTATAGAAAAGTATTTGGTGGCAGAAAACAGCAAGGCAACAAGAGCAAATGGGAGCAGAAGCAGCAATAATGAGCCCAGAGATCAATTCTGTCTCCCTTATGTTGCATCAGGCATCTGCCTCAGGCTGGGTGTAGCACTCATACCCATAATCCTAACAGCACTCACACCCATAATCCTAGCACTGGACCATGAATCAATCACAAACTCTAGAAGTCTGCTCCAGTGACTCCATGAGGCTTTGGGGAAACAACCGTGCACAAACCATAACAGGGTTCAGGATAAGGGTGTTTTCTTTCTATAGTTTGGTAAGAGGTATGAGTTGAGCACTGGTAATTAAGCATATAAAATGCTCTAAAATTCAAAATCATTTGAGAGTCAACATGAAGCTCCAAAAATGTTGGATTTTCAATTTTGGGGCTAGGGGTTGTGAACTGGAGAATCAGCGCAGATAGTTCAAAATCGACAACATTCCCAGATCTGAAAAACTTCTGCTCCATGTTTTTTGTAAAGGATGCTTGATCTGAATTCTGAACACAACTGATGACACTGCATCCCCCTCTGTAGCCAACAAACACATGCTGCAGCGCTTTCAATGTGCCAGAACTTCTTCCTACTGTGGGGGAGGGGGCTGTGAGGCAGCAACATCTTCCTACACTCAACACAGCAAGCATGAGGGGGTGAGAACCTAGAGAACCTTGGGATCTCACGGTGGGGGTAACCTGGGTAAATGGATCAAAAAAGGTCTCAAATCCTATCTGAGTTGAGACCTTCAGTTTTGCAGGAGTTAGATAATCCAAGACGATGGGCGGAAACCACCAAAGGGATACAGAGCACGTGTCCAGGTACACCATAGGGAATTTTCGAGGAATGCAAAAATTGAAAATGCCTGTGGATCTGTTGGTCACATAATCTGAGTAATTGGAAAACTCTGCCTCCCAACTCTTTGCTTTTTGGCTTGGGGTCCTCATTAAAATGTCTGGATATCATCCCTGCACCCATTTCTTGAGGTACACTGACATCCATTGCACAGTTCTATCAGTGGGTGCAGGAAGAAGGTCCTCCCTCCCCCCCATCTTGTTCCTGTGTAATCTCAAAAGCAGTAAAGCAGACAGAGTAGTTGCAACTTGCCAAAGTCTCTTATGCTGAGAGCTTGTGATATATTGGTCTCTTTTCCCTTTCCCTAACAGAGGAAAACTGCTCTCATATTCCTTCTTATGGCTGAGACAAACTTGTACACACGTATTTCATAGGCATTTGGAAATATCCAATATTAAGTTCCAAATGTCCCTGAGTGTTTCTCTCCCTTTTCTCATCAGGGCTGATCAGATGCAGATAGCCTCATGTGAGTGGAAAGGGTATCTAATTCTTCAGAGGGTTCATCCAGAAGCAATGTGTTATGAGCAAGTCTGTTTAGGCAGACCCTGCATAGTGGTTGCATGCATTTTGCTCTCTCAGGGAACAGTGTAAGGAGGTGCTGGGGCTAGATGTTTGCAGACCGGTCTGCTGAAATCACTTCATTATGAGGTGAAGTCTGTGTTAGCCACCTCCCCAGTGATAAAATAGCCGGAGCCAGCTCATTCTGCACCCATTGTGTGTCCATACCCCGGGGCTGCTGGAGATTGGGTGTGAAGTGGACTGCACCAGTACAATTTCCAACCAGTTTTTTCCCTCAGGCAACTCATTTAGTACATCTGGGCCCAATGTGTGGCATGGGATGATCCTTGAAGTCCCTCAGGTCTGTCACATTGTGTGAATGGATCTACTGAACGTGTTTGAAACCCCTAGACAGATGGAAATGGAGGCGGAAAGTTTATGTAGCACAGCATTTTACGGGGGAAGCTAGCAGGACTGCAAGAAGCCCCGGGGTTGGTTGCTGCTGCCATTTTTGCCATCCAACTCCTGGCAATAGCAGTAATGTGGTGGGGTGATCTCAGTGGTTGGAGAGGGATGCAATGCGGGTGCAGGGCTGAAGATGACATCCCCCTCCCCTTCGAAGCTCTTATCTGAGAGACCACTGTTCCAGAACACCTGGGGCTTGCTCACGTGAGCACTGTGCTGTTCTCATTAAGCACAAGAACGGGCAACAATTATGTAAAAGTGTGCATGTGGGGAAAATTCAACACCTTTCATGAGAGAATGGGTATACAAAGCCAGCTTTGAACCTGCAACCCTGAGCCAGCCCACACGTCACAGGTGAGAACGCGTTACTGAGGAGGCGATGACTGTTCTGAAGCCATTAACTCACTTATCCTCAGATACACTCAGGTGATTGTTCTGGTTTCCAGGAGGCCAGAGGGCTGGGCAGGCTGGGCCACCTCCGGAGCTGATCCTGGCCAGCTTCCGGCTCCCTATCCTTTCTTCCATACTCAATGGATCCTTCTAAGCTCCCTCCTTTTGTACCCTCTGACTGCTTCCTGCTTTTCTCTGGTAAGGAACGTGGACAGAGTAGAAAGGAGTAAACAAGGGAGACACATTCTTTTAATATTTGACAGTCACCTACATCAACGGGTGAAATAATAATTAATAAAAAGGAACCTGTTGGCAACGTTAGTTAAATCAGAGGATTGATTGCTCTCCGAGTGTGTGCCGTGGGGTGCATGGTCGCTGCCTCTGAGCTGTGGAGTAGGTAGGAAGCTTTGGCCCACGCGTGACCCATGGTGTTGGCTCCAGTGGGAATCCTTCCTATTGTGTTGACATTTTCTTTGTATATGGAGACCTACAGACACAGATGCCCCACCACAAACCCAGCGTTCATACCATGTTGCACACAAACTCAAAAAACTATGCACATTCACACATTTACTCGTACATACAATATAAACCCAACACACACATCCAATACATGTACACCCAGCAACACATGCCAGACATGTCCAGTACATCATACATGCACATGCCTAACACATATATACCCAACACATTCTAATACTGTAGACACATTCAACATAAACATAACATACTACACAACACACTACCCGTGCTAACCTAGTATATATACTATACACACAACCGCCACACACACATACTGTGAACATAGCCAACACAACATCACACTACATGCCTATAGCACACCAATACACACATATGCACATATATATCACACCCATGCACACACCTCCACGCAATAGAATGTGATAAATAAGACTCTTCAAAAAAGACACCGGCTGAAGAGATGGCTCAGTGGTATAGGGCCTGCCTGGCAAATCTGGGGTTGTGAGTTTAATCCCTGGCACCAAAAGAGAGAGAGAGAGAAAGAGAGAGAGAGAGAGAGAGAGAGAGAGAGAGAGAGACAAAGACAAAGAGAAAGAGAAAGAGAGCAAGAGAGAATAGCAACAGTTCTTATAAGAACACGAGAAAGCTTGAGGTGAAAGGCCTTGAGTGTAACGAGTGGGAGATTCTCCAAAGAAATAGTTTTCCAAACCACCTTTTCCGTAGTCCAGGGCCTATGGTTTTCCCAATGCTGAAAAGAGGGTGCATTGCCTGACATCTTTATGTAACTACTAGATTAATTTCTGCGCTCACTATTTTGTAGAGCAAAGTAAAACAAAACACCAAAACCTAAGCGCTCTCTTGATGGCTGCGTTGTGCTGCTGCTGCTCCTTGTACTTTCTGTTTCAGGACTTGTAGGAATCCAGTGAAGAAATTTTCCGCTCTACAGAGCAAAGAAGGCCTTTCTGTTCAGCACCACTTTGGCCCCACCAATACAGAAATGAGAAGTCATTGTGAAGAAACCAGTGTTCTCCACAGCGGGCCAATGAGCAGTTCGTGGAAATACCTCCCGCCCTCCCAGTCAGGCTGGTGAGTGTGAAGAATTTCCATGGCGATGGTATTTTACAAGCGTGAGTCACTTTGGTGTTTTTCAGGGAGCGCTTCGCTCTGCCCATCTCTCTGAGTACATTTCCATTTGGTGTGGTTTGGCAGCTGGTGCGACGTGGCGGCAAGTTGCTTGAAAACATTTCAGGGAAAGCCGGATGCCCCAACCCTGGCATACCTGTGGGCCACATAGATGGCTATAATTGCAAACAGCTGCCCACCTACCCACGTAACAGAAAGAGGTCATTTTAAAAATTGTTAAAAATAGCATGCCCCAGGGGCAGCCAGTTCATTTGTTGACTCAAAAAATATTTGCCAGCACGAAGGGTGTTTTGAACATGTACCCCATTAGTGCTTCAAAGAAGGTTCACCCAGGAATAGCCCATGCTTGACCTAGGGAGCTAATAGGAATAGAGTGGCAATGGTGCTTGCCCATGGAGCATTTCCTCTAAGAACTTCAGGTACCCAGGCCCAGGAAATCTTCACGCAGGCTCTGAGCTGCGTTGGGTCGCCTTGGCGGAGGCAGACACCAGCTTGGGGACCCCTGCCACCCTTGAAAGGCATCGATGCACCAAGAAAGCTGCTTTCTGCATCTGACAATTCATGTTTGTGGGTTAGCGTTGTTCAGGAAAGAAGCTTCCTCAGCTAGGCCCAAGTTGCTCTGAAAACAGAGAGGGAGGAAGAAGAGAGAAGAAAGGAAAGCACAAAGGCGGACGGCGAGGAAGGAAGCGAAAGTCCGCGAATTAGTTCATTGTCTTTCATGTAAGGCTGTCTAACTGCAGAGCGTGAGACTTTTTTCTTTTGAGACATATCGTCTCAGCTTGCCCAGTCTGGCCTTGAACTCCTGGCCTCAAGCTGTGCCCTGCTTTGGCCTCCTGAGTAGCTGGAACTACAGGCACCTGGCCCTGTTTTCTTTATTGTGGACACAGAACCAGAGTTTGTGTTTAGTGTAAATGTGTTGTTCTCACACAAGTATGCGTTCTGTCATAAGCAAATCAGGGTATTTAACATGTCATCACCTGTACATTTCTCCTCTGGATGAGAACTTCCTAAATCCTCTCTTCTAGTTACTGTGAAATATACGATGTTGTTAACTATATTGACCCTACTGTGCAGTAGATTACCTTGTTATTCCACCTATAAACTAATTCTGTATGTGTTGACCAATCTCTCCCTGACCTTCTACTCCTCCTGGTAACCACTATTTCACTCTGTATCTAATGAGATTGGCTTTTGTAGAATCTACAAAAATCCACACTTGTCGTTTCGTGCCTGGATTATTTCACTTTAACACAATGCCCTCCAGGTTCATCCATGTTTTTGTAAATTACTCTTCTTTGTGGCTGTATAGTATTCTGTTATGTAGACATACCACACCTCCACATGTCTTTTAGCCACTCATCCCCTGTGGTCATGTAGGTAGATTCCACAGTGAGCAGTGCTACAGTGCACACAGCCTGAAACATGCTGATCTCATTTTGTTTAGATAAATCCCTGTGAGTGGGTAAGCTTGCTGGATCATGCGGTTGGGTCATGTAGTCATTCTGCTTTTAATTTTCATACTGTTTTCCATAACGGCCCCTTAAATTTATATCCCCTACAGCAGCATAGAAAGGTTCCCCACATTAGTATCAGAATTTGTTCACAAATACAGTAATTTGACTTTAAAAATGCACAAAAGGCCTGAAAAATTATTTCTCAAAAGAAAACATGCAGGTGTCCATGTGGGAAAATGCCCAGCATCACTGCTACCAGGGAACTGCAAATCGGAGCCACCTAGACCTGTGGCCTCGCCCCAGCTTCAGTGGGTCCCATCGAGTAACAATGTGTTTCTGAAGACTGAACTCAGCTTTCCCATGTAGGATGCCCAGAGCCTCTCCTGAGTCTCTGAGGAGCTCCACACAGGCAGGGTTTCTCTACATTGCCTAAAAGTCTGTTTGTTCCAGAGTTGGTTTAGACGATCCAGTACTGCAGTCATCCCTGTGGATTTTACACAGCGACCTCATGGGGCAGGGCTCTTGTAAACGGGTCTGGCCACAGGGAGTGAACAATTTACTAAGTCATCGACTTTGCTAATTATAAAGCTTTACTATTGCCAAGACATATGGAAGCTCATAGAAAACATTTTAAGTGATGGAGGTTAAAGCTATCACTGTAGGGGTTATCTGGCCTGTTCTATGTTGGTCATGGTAAAGGACAACAACAGTTTTGTTAAATTTATCCAGTCACACTTTTAGGTAGGACAAAGCAAAAATGCCCTTAAGTGACCCAGTAGGTTTTTTGCGATGAGAAAAACTTAGGATACAGCCTACAGTATATTAAAAAAGCACTGGGTTATGAATCCAGGCCCTTATGCCCACTAAGCTAGCCTCTCTGCCCTGGTTTTAATTTTTAACCTTGTCTATCTGACTTACATATTTCAAGAGAAGGTGAAATGTTCAGGAGATATAAAGACCTCACATGTGTCCAGTTGAGTTCTTTGAGAATCAATAGTGGACACAATCATGCTGAGTGTTTTATAGTGAGTAGGAGATGCAGTGAAGAGCTGCCTGGACATCAGTGGATCTAAACGGCAAGTTCTAACTTGGAAAAAGAAAAGAGCAGGGATGAATCCATGGAAAAGGTGAACCAGGACTGCTGCTGAGTAGCGAAGCTTTACCTTGCATGTAAAGGCCTTGAGTTTGACCCCTAGCAATGATAAATTAAAAGAGAATTGATCTATCAAGCATATAGTAATCATATTTAATGTCAGTCCAAGTCTTACATGAGACCAGAGTTAATATCATCCAATAGCTGAACATATTTGAAAAGTATTTTGTGCACATTAGTCGGGCTAATCAGCATACTATAAAAAACTAACCAGAAAATACTCACCATCATTTACTGCCCTGCCCCCTCACCCCAAAGCCAACCCAAAGAAGTGACCTTGCTGGAAATAGCAGATGTGAGCTCAAGGATGGGGTAGATGGGTGAGAAGTTATGGTATTTTATAATGTTAAGCAAAACCCTCTTCAGCCCAAGAGTCCTCCATGCCAGCTATCAACACTAAAATAATGACAGTTATGATAAAAAGCAAAGTTAAGAAAGACAGAACAAGAAGTCCTTCCTTTTGGACTAGGAAAAAGAATTTTTTTCTCCAAGTTTTACATTCATCTATTTTAAAAAATATTCTTCCCATAAGAAAGTCACAGCATAGTAAGTTTTCCTACCATAAAGTCTCAAAGCTAATTTTTAGGCAGTTTTGCTTTCAATCTCACATTCCTGAAGTGAATACAGAAACTAAAACATCTGCCCTGTGCGTGTGGACTTCAGGCCCTGGGCACATACCTCACCAGACGTTCAGAGACTAAGTGCAGCGCTCTTAACCAAAGACCATTTGGATTCCCTTTCTCTTCTGTGCTCATGCCATTCTGCATAGCGGAAAGACGTATCATGTATCATATCATTTGCCCCAGACCAATTTTTCCAAGTTTCATGGTCATCATCTCCCTTATTCCTGGAACAGAACAGTCTTACAAAGTTTGCCAACAGTAATTCAGACTTGGACTGCTAGTCATTCCCTGGACAAGGCTGCCTTGATGACCAATACCTGCTTTCCCAACAGTGAGACGTCGCTGCCCAGTGGTGTGGATTGGATGCTTGGGCCGGACCCAAGGGAGAAGGCTTTCTATACAGCCCCAGTCATCTATCTCTGACTGGCAGGAAAGACAGAACTGATTGGGATAATTTTGGAGAGGAGGGAGAGGGGTACAAAGATTAGGAAGCCAGGACCCAAGTAAGAGCCTGGCCACATGTTACAATCTCTCTCTCTCTCTCTCTCTCTCTCTCTCTCTCTCTCTCTCTCTCTCTCTCTCTCGATGCCAGGGCCAAGGAGCAGAGGAGAGCATGGGAGGCAGAAGTAGGCCAGGATCAAATTCGAATGGTTAGCTTCGTCCTTCATCAGCCCAGCACTGGCTACCTTCCTGGACCATTCAATCCGTCTTCATTTTCTAGCAGTTGGCACTTGCCTGGAACACGGCATTCCTACACGATACAGCCCAAGAATGTCTTTTATGTACATCCTGATATTCAACCCAGCCCTTGTCTCTTAATTCACATAAGTAAAGACATATTAAAATTCTCATTTTAACAAAAAGTAATGTTCTATTCTCTGACCAAAGATGGCGACTGTTGGGTTCCTTCTGCCTGGTTAATGTCCTTGCCATGTACTTCATTAGAGAATTACTTGCAGTTCTAAAACAAAGAGTAACAGAGAGGGTCAGGCAGAGAGTGTAGGCCTTCAGCAGAGACTTAGTTCTGAAATTCAGAATAATCTGAAGAGTCGGTGTTCCTCCCAAATGGTTATTACCAAATAGTAACAACTAAGTGGTTACATTCTCTGTTCAGTCGGATTACTTTCCTTAGTGACATTTGGCTTTGAAAACTACAGAATGTCCAAAGAGTGAATTCCTTGTGCTAAACTTTTAAAATCTACTTTTGCTTCTGTTTGGAGCAATCTCCCCTATTCAAATTACACAGACCTATGTCTTTATGCATAATTATTGGCTATTGTTTACGCTGAGAATTTAGTGAAGTTTAGGATGTTTTGTCAGCCAAAGACAAATGGTATCCCACTTGTTTTCCTTCTCTGCTTGTTTCCGTCCCCTACCATAGTAACCATTTTCTGAATCAGAGACAACGTGCATGTCACACACTCATCTTCCCTTGGGGAGCAGAGTAGTCATCACTTTGCTGACCGTGTATATGTGTCTGTGCTTGTGTGTTAGGGCTCCTGTTACTGTTTCAACTGCCTCCCTCACTTACTCAACTCCTTCACATGGCTCAGCCATCCCTATATGCATATCTGTCTGTCGGTCTCTCTGTCTGTCAGTCAGTCAATCTATTCATACACTTATATGTACTCTGTGATTTTACCATGTAGACAAACCTAAGCTTCTTTGCCTTGACTTGCTTGTTCTGAAGGTCTGCAAATGCAGGCCCAACTGCATTGCTCAGTCTTTCTAGTGACTAAAGCTACTGAAAGCCATTCATAGTAGCTCCATGTTTGGAGCAGAGACCAAGGCACTATAATTCCAGTTCAACGGAGCACAGCCAGTGCATACGAGGACAGTGGCCAGGACAGAGCCTGGGAGCTCAGGGGCACCCTTCTAGGCTTCCCCTCCACCTCTTGTTAGTTTGCCCTTGATGGAGCCTGACTCCCTGGCTCCAGCTCACTGATTAACATACAGATTCGCTTGCCACTCCAGCCCAGACTCTTAGTCTCCTTGCCTTGTGGAAGGTCTGCTATGTGCTGCACAGAGGAACTGCTGGAGATTGCAGCGAGATCCACAACCCCACAGGGTAGACAGATACTGGAAATATTGCCATCAATTAATTGATAATCTGGCATCATAGTAAGCAGAGAACACTAGGGGAATACAGGCACTCCTTGTTCAAGTATCTACTTGTTCAATGACTTACGGTCCACTGTGCAGATTTAAAAGAACTGTCTTATGTACAGTTCAGCACATCTTGTTTATAGAGCCTCAATGTCTTTTTTGATACTATCTTTTTATACAGTAGGATAACTTTTGCTGATTGTACTATACAGTGTAATGCTATGCTTTTGTGTTCTGTTACTCATTACAGTACTGCATGTAAGAATTACGTCAGTATAAGCAAAGTCATCAAGTTGAGGCTTCCTTTGACTGATTCTGTCCTGAATGCTGTAACGTGCCTACTCTATGCAAATATTTGCTCAGGGTCCAATGCATTGAGCAACCTTGTCACAGGAACAGGTGTTAAACAAGAGAACTCTGTAGCCAGTTGCATTTGAGGCACATTCACTTAGCATGTTGTACAAATCAATGCAGCACTCATGCAAAGACAAACGTCTTCAAAATATGTATTATTTCTATAATGTTTGTTTGTTTGGGCTCTGGCAGTTGAACTCATGACCTCATGCTTGCCAGGCAGGCACTATGCCACTGAGCTTCAACTCTTGCTTTATAAAGGAGAAACATAAGCTACCCTGCCACCTTTTTGGATAATGAGTTTGATTTTTTACATGAGGTTTGTTTTTTTGGGGCCTCAGATATATATATATATATATATATATATATATATATATATATATATGGCTTGTTTTGGTGCAGAAGGAAGTGATTTGCAGCATGGGCTTATGAGACCTGTTGCTCACATACAATACAAGCAAAACTGCTGTGCCGAAGGCCCAGAGAACTTTGTCTGTGCATGCTTTTCATTGGGCTCCCTTCTAAGGACCATTTGCTTCCAGCACTTCCTTAGGTCGTAATGAGGTGGAATCGCTGGGAGGTGAATATGCTCTCAGATACAATCAAACTCATTAGAAGTGATGCTGCCTTTGAGACTCTGGTATGTAGAAATGCTTTCTATCACCTGGGCGCACATGCAATCTCAAGGGTAATGTGTGCATTTTGGAACCACGGGAGACAGTTGAACAATTAATTATCACTGTTGTTCTTGGCTCTGTGGTGGTTTTATGTGTTTAATTTTTGCCTTATGATCCTGAATAGTAAGCTTCTTTACTACGTATTTGATTTGTCTTTGTGATCTCCGAGGTATTTACTGCAGAGGTGGACAGGAATGGCTCCACTGACGCCAATTGACTGTCAAGGATGTCTATCATTTACAGAGATTTTTAGAGTCAAGCAGAGACATGATTCTCTGGCACTTTATTAGTAGTACTGTAGTTTCACTGTTTCCATGCAATGACCTGCAGGACTTCCTTCGTGCATGAGCTAAATCTAAGCATTCAACATATAGCTTCCCACAATATCATCTGTGTGATCAACGTGGCCTTGGGGAACCTACAGAAACCAGAAAAGGGCATGTGGGGAAATCCAGGAATGGATGCTTCACTGATTTTCTAAAGATCGTATCTGTATTGTATCCGACCTGCAATCTCGATTATCGATGAGCACTTTCTATGTAATAAGCTATCCTGGGTTTTCTGACTAGTTTTCACCCCTGTGTTGTCTGAAGAATGAGGGATCGATACTGCCTGAACCCAGCTGATGTGATGATGTGTTGGTGGCTGCTGTATTTTATTTTAAAGGATATTGGAAAGCACATATTAAGAAAAATAAATCATTTTTATTGAGATAATCTGATAATATGACATTGTACACAGATGTTTCTCATTTAATGACCAACTTGTTTAATCACTGTTTAGACTTAGAACCTGTGTCAGGGCTTATGACACAGGAGCATGGGTGGCAGTACAACCTCCCGGTGGCTTCTGTTATGTGGTGCAGTACTGTAACTTTGCTGATTGCACTGTCTGGTCCAGTACTACTGTTTTATGTTTGGTTATACAGCATAGTACTGCATGTAAGAACTATGCAAATAAAAGCAAGGCCATCAAGTTGGAGTTCCCTTTGACCATTTCTTTGATATGAACACTATAAAGTACATACTATATGCAATTCCTTGCTTAGAGATCAAGTCATTGAATGACCTAGTTGCATGAATGGAACTTGGTCACTAAGTAAAGAATATCTGTAATCTGTTGTGCTTTTCTATGCTACTAATTCCTAAAACCCCTGGCACCTGAAATGAAAAACACTTAGCTGGAAGTTACTAGTGTTGGAGAAGTTATTAAGAAATGCAGAAGGGTGAGATCTGCTTAAAATCATAGTGTCTTTTTCTATCTGTGATTTTAGTATTACATGCCGATCTTGTCTAGAACTCTGTCCTTTAGCTAACTTGATTACTAATAAAGAGTCATATCTCCAGCACATCAGGGTTTCAAAACATGACCACATATGGCCCCAACTGCTTTATGCTCTTCTTTTTATTTTAGTTCAGAACACGGAAGGATATTAACTAATTCTCCATGTGGTCTCACAACTGTCCTGTGAAACAGACAAGAACTAGAAGATTTTCTAGATAACAAAAGGGAAATTTCAAGGCAAGCTTGCTCGCTCAAGTCAGTTCACCTGGGACAAAGGTTTTCCCTCTAATAATTTTCCATTTGTACTATGTGTTGGATTTTATCAGCATGACCACATGTTTGTATACTTTGGCCATTTTTCTCCTCTTGCTTTTGATTTTTGTAGTTGACACAAAAATGCATGTACTCTTCTTCCACAAGCTGATGAACACCATCCAATCTTGTGGGCTCTATCACTTCCAGGCCCTCAGCCACATCTTCTGGCAAACTGTGTGAGGGATGCTGCCCCACAAGACCAAACGAGACCAGGCTACTCTGGACCACCTCAAGGTGTTTGATTGGATCCCACCACCCTATGACAAGAAAAAGTGGATGGTGGTTCCTGTTGCCCTCAAGGTTGTGTGCCTGAAGCCAATGAGGAAGTTTGCCTGCTTAGGCTGCCTGGCTCATGAGGTTGTCTGGAAGTACCAGGCCATGACAGCCACCCTAGAGGAGAAGAGGAAGGAGAAGGCCAAGATCCATTACACGAAGAAGAAGCAGATCACGAGGCTATAGAAACAGGCTGAGAAGAACAAGAAGAAGAAAATCAGCAAGTTTACAGAGGTTCTCAAGACCCATGGACTTCTGGTCTAAGCCCAATAAAAACTGGTTCTGCCTCAAAAAAAAAAAAAAAAAGGCATGTACTGTATTTATGAAATGCTATGTGATATGTCAATATGTGCATACACTGTGAAATGTTCAAAGTACCTATCTCCTGAAATATTTATTACCTCTTTGAAATAAAAACATTCAGAAATATTTTTTGACTTGAATAGCATATATCATTACCTGAGGTTACACACAGACCTGTACCATAGAGTAGTAGAACTTATTCCTCTTCTCTGTGACTTGGTGGCTACTGATGGGCCTTTCCCTGTGCATCCCTCCCCACGACAATCTCTAGTCTTTCACAATACTCTCCTACTCTCAGTCTCTCCAGAATCAAGTTTGTTGTGTCCCATGTATGCGTAAGTTTCTTCTACTGCAGTACTCACCTTCCCAGCTCTGGCTTATTTCATTTCTTTTAAGTTCAGACAGTGAGGCAAGCATTGAGACAGGACTGTGAATACAGAGGAGGCCTCATGGGCTTGCCCGTGGCTTGCCCCCTGGCTGCTACCAGGACCTGCAAACTGGAGCTGGGGATCCAGTCATCTAGAGGTGACTTAAGTACTTGGGAGAATTTGCACAGATGACATAAAAACATTACACCATTGTAGGCAAGGGACTTGAGCATCTTTGAATGTTAGCATCCACAAAGCTGTGGGAGTGGAGGGTGGAGAGGTGGGAGGGTTCCTGGGGTTTCTGGAACCAAATCTCCTGTGTGGAGTCACGGTGTGTTTCCTCTAGGAAGACTGCCTTGATAGTCACTGACTCAGGTATACCTTGAATAGCAAAAATCAACAATATTTTTATAGTAATATATCTTATCTGCACTTAGCAAGCACTAGGAAGTTCTGGTAATGTTGTGACCACATAACCACATGATGATTGTCAGTATCAGATAAGCTCAGCCTGTAATGTTCCTACATTCCAGTCACTCAGTCTTTGTAGACAGAACGGTGCCATTTCCTAGGTTCTATAACTGTCTGTGATGATCTTCAAGCCTCATCACATCTTTGTGCTTTTGCAGTTGGCATTTGTGAACTTTTGGGTGAAGAAGTTCTGTTTAAAACGATCATTAATCAGAATTGGCAGGTATATTTATTAAATGACAGAAGTGAAACAAATCTAGTTTGGCAGATCTTAATCAACTTTATTATTAGTTCTAGAATCCACAGTAATCTAGATCAAAAATGATTCAGAAAGTTCTTTTCCACTAAATGAGTAGGATGTAATTAATGTCACAGAAAAGAAAATGGCACACAGAAAATGGAGGTGAGGCGCACAGACAGTCGAGTCATCGCAGCTGATGTTCACTTTATTTAAATACAGTTGGAACAGTTTGTTGCTTGTGGTTGGCTGAGACACAGCTACTTGTCCCAAGTGTAGCTTATAGTCTTTTTATACATCAAGTTAGGTTGCAGTTCACCAAATGTGGAAGCAGCTATAGGTCAAACTTAATGCAATTTAAGCATCCTCATTCCCCTTTCCTCAGGTTTCCATGTCTGTTGGCTGCACTACTTATAAGATTAGCAACATGAGTCCTCTTCAAGAAGCATCTTACTTATGCCCTAGAACTAACACAGCACCTGGCATCCTGCAGGCACCCAATTGGATGACTAGGTAGGACACTAATTGAATGGACAGTTGTAAAACTTATTAAATTTAAAAAAAATCTTACAAAATAAGTAGTGACTAATGTTTAATGTAACAGCTGGGGAATGGTGCCCTCAGGGCAGGAGCTGCTTTAGTTGTTTAGAGACCCAGCATGGGTTACAGAACCTGTAAAATACACAGAGAAATCACCATCTATGTCTATAAAACCACAAAGCTTTCTTGAGATCAATAATAGAGTTTAAATGTTTTATTGGTTTGGCAACTGACAGTAATAACTATAAATAAACAACTGAGGTAACCTTTATTAGTTAAACATTGAATCATAAAATACTGCCCAAGGGACAGACAAGCAAAATTGAAATGCTGATATCTTGGCTTGGGAATTACTTCACAATTAAGGTAACTTCTATCAAGAGGGCAATATTTTCCAGCTGTTGCCTGCAAACCTCAGAATTTACATTATGTTTTGTATTTTTTTGAGTAATAGAAGAAATTGATTTGGAGCATTGTAGTTTATTCTGCATTGAAACATCATGATTTTAAGGAATATGTGTATATTTTTAAATCCAGGCAATTGACCAGGATATAAATGCCATTTAATAATAGGAACTGAAAATTTAATAATATGGTATTAAACTGTAAGTATAAGTGAATAATATTAGTCCTAGCTAACTTTATTTCCTACATAATTCTGTCCTATTAATGAAATTTTTATTCAAAGGAATATCATATTACAAGACTTCTTTTTTAAACAAAGAATCTTTCAACAGAAACACAAAGGAAAAAAACCCAAGATAAATGTTGAGATACTTTTATGGATTCTGGAGTAAAAATTTCTCTTTGTGTGCAATTTCAGGACAAAAACCAAAGAGGTCAAGGTGGTTTTCGCTGGGAGCATTTCCTCAACTCCTCTTGTAATTTAGTTATGTCAGTCAGTATATGAATAAATATGAAACTACTTGGAGCCATAAATATATACATATAAAAAAAAACCAAGAATACATTTGGAAAAGCCAAAAAGTATTTGCACAACGTGGAAAAAAAAAAGAAACAGAAACTTTCCAACCTAACAGACGCAAGCCAGATGTCTGAAAGTCTCCCGAACTTGGATGGCATTGAAGGTTTGCCTTCGTAGCTGTCCCAAGGGTATTCCACCTCACGTGGCTAAGCAGATGTTGTTCAATGGCTAACTTAATTCCTTTTAAAAATCGAAATGATTATTCCTTTATCGCTTTTTGTATTTTGGCACATTGATGGAAATATGGCTGGCTTGCAGCAATAAAAATACTATGAGCTATTTTATCAGCTGAGTCAGAATTTTCACTGAAAGGAAGAAAAACGAAAGGTTACAAATGAAGAGAGATGTTTGAAGGCTGAAAATGAAAAACATTTATTATGCCCAACTACTGTATAGTTAAATATTTTCCTGCTACAAGCTTTAAGAAAACTTTCATTTTCCAGTGTGTTTTACATTCTTCCATCTCTTCTGGGCAAGCTGCCTTCTGCCAAATGGGCCACTATTTAATCCGGTTTCATTGAAACAAATACCTGCCCTGACCAACTGGGACGCAGAAAGAGTAAAAACATGTCTTTTGGCTCTTTGCGTTGTGGAAATTAAAGCAGAAAAAACCTTTGGTCTTCCTTTATCACCGGTCCAAACAAGTTTTAATTTGGAGTTCTTTTAGCAATGTGGAATGGAAGATTAAAGAAACTGGATACTCCTTAAAAATTTTCTTTCCCACAGACATACCTTATGGGGTAGCCCACGTCCTTGGAACTGCAAGCTCTTGGGGCTGTGGGGATGGCGACTGTTGCTGAGCCGAAAAACAGATTTTAGGTGGGCCCTGCAGTCTGCTCACCCAAGTAGGTTCCAGAACAACCCCGGCTCACAGGTGGCAGACCCCTGCACACCTAAACTTGTGGAAGGCTGGAGGAAGACTGCACATAATAGTTTTACACAAGGACAGTCCTTAAAACATGGCCTGAGGGGCTCCCGGTTTGAATTACAGGGTGTCTCACCCGAGGCTCTCGCATCTGGTTTGACAATCATCTTTTCACAAGTGTAGTCTTTTGTGAGCTTGGGACCTAAAATGATACAGTGGAGTGAAGGCTAGTGAGTTGCAGGTGCTTAAGTTGCAGTGGTAACACAACCGAGAGGAAAGAAAAATAAAATCAGATGCTGGACATGTTTAACAGAATATGATGAAAAAATAGAAGGCCTGTCTATTTCCGGCCCACCTCTAATGGGCTGAATGGTGATTCCCCCTCCAAACACTGTCTACAACCTGGAGCCTGAGAGTGTGGCTTTATTTGCAAAAGGGGTCTTTGCAGATGCAGTTAAGGGCCCCGAGAGGAGGTCACCCTGGCTTAGGCAGCTAGAGCCAATATCCAGTGACAAGTGCTTTGCAAGAGACGTGTAGTAGAGAAGCAGAGAGAAGAGGAGGAGGCTGCGTGACCACGGAGCAGAGGCTGGACTGACGTGGCCACAGGTCACGGAACTCTTGGGGCCTGGGATGTGGAAGGATCAGACTTCCCCTAGTGGTCCCTGGAGGTGGTGCAGCTTGTGGAGGCCTGAAACTCCAGCCACAGGCCTCTGAGAGCACAGGTTTCTGTCCTGTGAAGCAGCCCGCCATATATTCTACATGGCTGCTATAGGAAACTAAGTTGGCTGCCATGTGCCTGTCCCACACCCATCTCTCCATGCATCCCCCTGCAACCCATCGTCTACCTTGATGGCCTCAGTGCCTGTCCTTTGACTGCGCCCTTGTTGATCAAGTATTTCTTTAATTAGATACATGTTATTATTCTGTATGCTCTTAAAACTTCTACTGCCTGAAAAAATGAGTTCTAACCATTTTCAACTGGAGAGCAACATTTTAAACCTATACTTCAACATTTCATTGTGTATATACTCACATGTTGTTAAAATATTTGAATACATTCAACATAAGTCTTGCTGTGTCCTGCCCATCCCTGGGTGTTCTCTGTTATTGTCGTCCTCAATGCTCATGCCTCACAGAAGAGGTGGGGACCAAAGGAATTAGGTTTTGTCCCAGCCGCTCTGACACAGTGCCCTTGGTGGCCATGATTTTCAGGTACCTTTTCAACTGAAAAGTACATGGGAATGTGTGCAAGGGGAGCGCAGCACCCAGAAGCCCCTCGCCCAGCAAAGCCCACTTCTGCCCAGTTTGTCTTTGCTTCAGCCAAGCACCAAGCCACCTTGAGTCCCCCAGCCAGTGCACCGGAAGCTCTATGGGCCCCTTGTTACCTCGTGCCCGTTACGAGGTGCTCCTTGCCCCCTGTGTCCTCTCTTCTCTGCTGTCCCTGCAGGGTGTTGGCTGGGCCACACGGCTTCATCTGTGAGCCTCTCCCATGACCCCCAAACCTCTCCATTCTCATTCTTCCTCCTCTCTTCTGCCCCGCAGGCAGTGGATTCCAGTCTGGAAGAGCCAGAGCCCTGCTCCTGTTGTAGACCCAGCCCACAGGTTCCCTGCTCCACTCAGCCCACCAGGCTGCAAAGGGATCCCGCTTCTGCTTTTGGAAACCATTTCCTCCTCCTCACTCACAGCTATGTCACACACACATACACATACACACCTACACTGACATGCACACACCCATGTACATGATTTGCACACATGCCTCTCTACCCCACTCACAGATATACATACCACCGCACATGCACACCTCATACACACTCATGTATGCCCTCACATGCAGAACACCCATGTAATTACACATGCACACCGTGAGCATGTATGAACACACAAACACCTGCACACACATACACATCCATACACACACATTCTTGTGTGCTCCCATGTATACAGCACAGCCTTCCCGATCACATTTCAGACTCAACCCTATCTCTTGTGCAAGCTATTCCACATGAGTGCGCACACCCGCACACCTCCTCTACCAGCACATACCACGCAAGTCCTGGAGCCTGAGATAACTGCATTCGACACAGTGGCCCCTGAGGTACCCCTGGGGCTGGAGGTGATGCGAGGCTTGAAACCAGTGGGCCTTCATCACAGGCCTTCTTGCAGATACCCTGGGGGCAGGTGACAGAGCAGGCAGGGCTGCTTCTGGGCTTAGCAGAAGCACGATAAGATCTTAGAAATTCATTGGGCATTTTATCACAGCGAACCAGGACAAAGCGAATGCAAAAGAGTGAGGCCAGGACAGGTAGAGCAGGAAGGGGGAGGGCAGGAGTGGGGAAGATGTAGGAGGGAGATGGGAGGGAGCAGAAGAGAGGATTGTCTCACTCTGGATTCCTGAGGGTGACATGACCACTTCCGTTGGACTCCAAGCCGTGTGGACCAAGACAAATGGATTTTTGCTTAGGCTGATTTGGCCACAGTTCCCTAACTTGCACCCTACACTGTGCCCACAGATGCTGTTCCCTGATTACAGCTTTCCCTTTGATTTCAGCCCTGGAATGGCCAAGTTCCCATTTCTTACCTACCCAGCCTCAGCATCACAGTTGCAGTCTCTTGCACGGTGGGTACAGTCCAGCCACCCTACGTGCTTGGCTTCCTGGGGGCGAAAGATGCTTCACTCGCAGGCTCTGCACATGAATTCAATCACTTCTTTCAGAACTATTTACTGGGCACCTATTTTCTAAGGACTGGAAACATTACAGTGGTCAGCAAAGACAAAAGCTGCTGCCCTCCAGGCTTCTCTGCCAGCAGAGTCGGGAGGAAGACAGTGGACAACTGAGATCACAAAGGAAATCCGAAGTGTGTACCAGCAGCTCATGACAGGCACCACAGGCCCAGAAGTTCCGCCCTTTGGCTTTTGTGGCGTACCTGTATGTGGGTGTGCAGGGCAGTGTTATTTGGAGGAACCCAAAAGGCAAGGAGGAAGATAACTCTTTTTTTTTTTGTACCAGGAATTGAACTTAGGACCTTGCATTTGCTAGGAAAGTGCTGTGCCACTGAGCTATAGCCCTGTCCCAAGGAAGATGATTATTAATAATCATGCTGTGATAGTTAACTTTCTTTTTGACACATGAGAATGACTATGATTCTATGGTTTGTGACTTGGGATAGGAAAAAACCCCTTCCATTTCCAGTGTGTTGGTGCTTCCTGATGCTTAAGCCTAGAGAATTCTCAGCCCTTCTGTGATGAGTCTTTCTCAAGACCCCCTCTGGAGTCCACTCTTCAGCAAGTCAGAGCTGGGAGCATGGGGTACCACTGGGAAAAGTGCCACAAATTCAGAACAAGGCTGGCCTGGTAGTGTCAGTCTCACCTGTGCAAGCTATTGCTCCTCAAACAATTTGCTTCAGCACATGCAGCCTTCCCTCTACCTTTGTTGAATTCTGCCATTTCAAGGGTGTAACACAATAAGTCCTCCTTGAACCCCATTACAAAGGTGCACCTGTGAATGGGTTAGGAGGTGCTGGGGTGGGGGTCGCTTCTGTGTCTGTCGGGGCTGGAGCCTGAGCAGGGGATCTGCAGCTACTGGTGCCTCAGAGTGTTACGGGGCCCTCCTCCTCTGTGGCTCCAGGGCCAACTGGGCCTCCTAGGGTAGACAGTAAGTACTTGCTGAATGAATGGATCACTGGATGATGATTTCAGGGAAGAATGTCTCCTAAATCTTCTAGCCGCAAACCAAACAAAGCTGGGATAAAATCGAGTTTGTTGCCCAGGGTTCACTATGCTTTTTCACAGTAGTCACTGCACTGTGTGTTTTCCCCAGGAAGGATAAGCTCATGCCAAGGATGAGGGTAGTGGCTGTGCCTGGAACGTCCTAATTCTGTACTCCGCTGTGGCGGAGGGAGAGGACGTCCACATGGGAGGGAGGGAAGGAGGGAGCCAGATTCCAGAAAGGAGGCCAGCAGGGGCCGGCTTGCTTTGGCCAGGCTCTGGCATGTGGCAGACCTCCTGAGTGACTTCCCGTCCCGTGAGCAGCTGGAGCCTCAGCCACGTCTCCCAGCACCCTCCATATCTGTGACCCTGTGATGTTCTCACTGGACCTAACAATCATCTTCCATGAACTTGTCTTTCACAAGCTCATCTTTCTCAAAAACCTCCAAGAGGGAGGAAGGGCCACTGAGAAGCAGGCTCTACTCCCAAGTGAGAGTCAGGAGCTAAAAGGCCTGTTCCAGCCCGCCTTGGATGACTGTGAGTAACCTTTGGGTTGTCCTTAAGGGAAGACAGCTCTCCCTCTTCCACAGTGTGATAAGACATGCAAGTTTTCAGACTTTCCCAGCTGTGCCTACTACCACTTCTCTATGTCTTATCCTGGGGGAGGAGAGTGACCAGATTTTACTGATGGAGGTTAATTAAAAAAAAAATGGGGGGGGGCGGGACTGGGGAGATAGCTTGGCAGTCTAAGCACCTGCCTGGCAAGCACAAAGACCCAGTTTGATCCCCAGTACCACATGCTGAGCTGGCCCTGGAACCCCAGGTGCAACAGGTTGGTCCTGAAACCAAGTGTGGTGGCACATACCTGTAATCCCAGCACTGGGGAGGTTGAGACAGGAGGATCACTGTGAATCTGAGCTGTGTAGCAAGACCCTGTACCAAATTAATACATACATAAATAAATAAGTAAATAAATAGTTACATTAGAAAAAATTGGGTCGGTCACAGCTTCAGTAATCTAGCAAAGATAGACTGGAAGGGGCTACAGAGAGCCTGAATTCAGTTCCTAGTTAAGAGCTCACATGAAAGAAAGTTTCTAACTTGGCAGCTTCTTGGTTGCCAGGTATGCATTGAAAGACAAGGTCAAGTTTGTAGGAGAGCTGGCTTCTTTTTCTCTCTGTCACTTGTAGGAACCCATTGGACCAGGAGGAAAGAGTAGGCAGCCTTGTGCATCTCTGGCTGCTGGTTCCTCAGGTCTAATCAGCTGTGCATGGAAATTTGGTTAAGCTGAAATGTCGTGTGTGCTGCACACTTACATATCTTTCCTGTCACGGTTCCCTAAATACAGTCTAACAACTATTTGCATAGCATTTATATTGTTAGGTATTAGAAGCAATCTAGAGATGATTTAAAGTATGTGAGGGAGTATACAAAAATTTATGCACAAAGATAATAAGGGCAAGTATTTTATATGAGAGACTTGAGCATCCTCAGAGGAGGCCCTGGATCCAATCCCCATGAATATTGCAGCTTGCTGCTCTGGGCTTGCACCGTACTTTTCAAAGTGTGGTCCCATGCCCATAGTAGCCGCATCCTTAGAAGCTCAGCCTTCAGGCCTCTCCCCACACCTACCAAATCGGAATCTGCATGTTGACAAGTTCCCCAGGTCACTCAAAAGTGTGCTGAAGTTTGGAAAGCCTTGGTGGAGTAGGAGAGATGGGTGTTTTGTGACCAGCCCGTCCTGTGACTCTGGGCGAAGGGTGGTGGCCCCAGGACTGCATCCCCAGATAGATCCAATCCAGCGCCATGTGAACTTGTAGCTGAAAGAAGCTACTCTGAGGCTCTTGGAGGATCCAGGTGCTCATTTGTGACACTTGCACAGCAATACCTGTTCTGGCTGCTCATGGAACTAAATGTGTGAGCAAGTCTAGTGAAGCTCTTCGCGCTCGTGCTGGAAACGGTAGCTACGTTCATAGCTCTGGCACCCCCTTTTCTCCTCCAGGACTGGAGCTCTGAGCCCGAGTGACATGAGCATGGCCCTTAGCGGTGGCAGGTGGCACTCAGCCAGCCTCCTGATTGCCTGTGTCCTTCGTGTGCCTCCGCCATAGACTTTGGCACAATGGGTGCTGTTGAGGAACAGCCTACTTGTATCATTCTGTTAGGGTATTTTATGAATGCTTTTATTTAAGAGAATTCATGAGTTTTCAACTCAGCTTTTATAAGTTGAGTTGTCATATTGATTTTACCATTTGCAATGTGCTTGTGAAGAGTTTTCCTTCTTTTGTATTGATAGTTGTCAAAGTTTAGGCACGTGGCATGGCAAACTCATTGCGTTGTCACTCAGCATTGAAACTTATCAGCACTGGTGTGTTTTCCCATGGTGGTGTCTCAGCCCAGACTCTTCCTACCACTCACCCTACTTCTCCTAGGGAAGCTCCATAAACTTCTGTTTAGGTAGACATTAGGCTCTTCACCACTGGTTTGATGGTCAGGGCAGATTCAGGGAGGAGAATAATGACCTTCAGAAATATATTAAAGTCATGTACTAAAGAAGGGAGGAAGTCAAGGAACACAGGTGAAACGGACAGAGACGATTTTTTTTCTCCAGAAGACTGTTCATGTTTGGCTTGTAAGTGAAGAATCCTAAAGCTATTACTCCATGAACTCTCATTGTGGTAGCCACTCACTCACTCTTGTGCAAAGCCCATCCTCAAGAACCTTGAACTGCCAGGGATAATGTTAGAAAAGTTAACGTGACATCTTCCTATGTTTTCAGCTCTGCCTTTGGCTTTGTTCCAGGAAGACAGATCACGGGGATGCAGTCCTGGAGCCACCACCCTTCACCAGGGTGACTTTTTGCTGCAGCGAGTCCTGTGTGCTTGTAACTGTCATCAGGACAACATCTCTCTAGCCTCACACCAGTTCAGACTGTGACCTCTAACACTGTGACTGTGGGCTGCCGGTGGATCATGTCCTGTTGGGAAATCACTTCTCTATGTGCAGATGCTCTGGGAACTAGATGCAACATTTCAGATAACTGAATCCATAGAAGGCTTTCATGCTTCCTTCAGCAATTGAACTACTTCAAGTGAACGTGATTTCCATAGCCAAAGTTGTACGGTAGTTGCCTCAGTTCTCCTTTTCTTAGTTATGTATCAGAAAAGACCTTGTTGCTTTGTCTACATGGACCTGATCATCTGTACTATGGGATTCACCAGAGACACTCCAGAGCATGGGGCCTGGTCTCCATGTGTGCTAACATAAGATTTCTACTGGGCTAAGCCCGAAAACAAAGCTCACAAAATATTCCATTTTACATGACTAAATTAAGAAGAATTTGAAGAAATGAGTATTAGAGAATAGTAACGATAGCTACTGACACTTATTGAGCCCATACCATGTGCTTAGTGTATAATGTAGATTTTATCTAAACCTTTTGGCATTCTAAATTTGATGCCGTGGAAGTTTTGTGAACTTGGCTTCCTTACCCAGTGCTTTATAAAAAGGAAATGAGGGAGTCTGGACCCAACCTACAACCAGAGGACACTAAAGCACTCATTTTGTGTGCTTTCAAAGGGTGATGGTCAACGCTCACTGGGAACACGAATGTCACTGGAACATTCCGGCCACTGTGTTGCTGAGAACAGCAGCGACAGAAAGAGTGTAACAGATCCTGGACGTCCATTCCATCTCTTGGGAAAGAAGGCAGTAAGCAGGGGGAACGTCTTTGTCTTCTAAGCTATTTCAGCTCACCAGTTGGCCTGGAGGATACCCTTCTGTCACCCACAATTTTTTCCTGTCTTTTCTCTGAAGAACACAAAGTCCTCAAGTATCCTGGTTGAAAATTTACAGTTTATAAGTGTCAATTAACTAGCAGAGGCGTCTTCTTCTTTTTAAAAATATGCCTGGGACCTAGGTCCAGGAGAGCTTTAAAAGCTCTCTAATTTTGCCAGCAGACTGAAGGGAGGAAATTCAAGTCACTGGAGACAAAGGGGCAAAGTCGCGGGTTTGGCACTGGCTCTGGATGACAGTGTGCTCTTTCTCCAAGGACCTTAATTGGCTGATAGAGTGATTGCTTTGGCCAAGCATCCAATTAATACCCAAGATTTGAGGATTGGTTTTCCAACCTCAGTTGGATGAGTTTCCTGGCAAGAAAAGGTTACCACTGTAAATTCAATTCACTTCCTCAGCTCTGCACTCACTCTATAATGTAAGGAGATCACTGTCTGGTTAACTCCAGACAAGGCCCTGTGAGCAGATGGGGAATTTGGATTTTCAAATTTGAAAAAAAAAAATAAGTGAGTGTGAGTTTTATGCAGTTACCTTGATGCTCCACCTTGTGGAAAATGCATTAAATCCCAGAGAGCAGCAGGTAGGATGGCAAAACACGTGGTTACTGGGAGATTTATACCTGCTGAGAGAGCCCCAGTGCATGCCCCACTGCATACAGACCTGGCAAAATCGCCATGGAACTGAGGAACAAAATTTTTCAGCCCTGTGTGCAAAGTGGCCTGAGAGGGTAATGTAACCGCTAAACTGGGAAGATAGGACAGTGTCTCATAAAACACAGGCAGGAGGGCATGGCTCTGGGAGTCACGCACACTGTAGGAAGTCGCTTGGTCTAACACACAGAGCATAGATAATAAAGATCCCATTAAAGATTATGTGTGAATGCATAAGGATCTTGGATCCACTCAGGTCCCTTCCCTTAGCACCAGGGGTGGCTGCGGCTGCTCCTCAGACACTTTATGAGCTTTGGCAATAACTCTGTCTTGGAGAACCACATACAGCTTCATGCTTGGCTTCTCCTCTGCAGCTACATAACAGCAAATTCCACACAGCTAGTGAGGAGCATCCAGTTGCTTCCCTACCTGGTTAGCATCATAGCAGACAAGCTGTCTCAGAGCCCTGTGTCCGTGAGTTTTCACCCATCCCGAATGGATTTCAGACTGCCCACCCTGCTCCTGTGTATACAGCGTTGTCATTTTCCCTCCTTATTCTTGTTTTCCAGATGGAAGGAAGCCTGTTTGTTAAAATATCCTTCCCCTCTACGCACTTTGATCTGGTTTTAAAAGTAGCAAGTCAGTTTATTTGGGCTGCTGGAAAGAGCAGGAAACCAGATGTCGAGGCGACTGAGCTCTCTGGAAGACATTCTTCTGGTCACCCAGCAAGACACGTGATGCATGAGGTAGGTGCTCCAGTGCAGCACGGGGACTCACTCGGGTCTCCCTGGTGTCCGGGAGGCCAGCTGCTTCTGAATCTGCCTGCTAATCACTCTCTGGCGAGTAGCCCGAACAGCCCAGCTACCCAGGAGTGAGGCTGCAGGCGGGTAATGCAGTAGCTGAGTGCTGAAGCTCCCTGATCGGGAGAATCCCTGAGCCCTGGAGTTTGTCAAACAGTCCAGTCCAGATCTATGTCATACTGTTTTCAAAATAAATAATGCTCACTTGAGATTTGTTGCTTTAATCCTCGACTTCTTAAGCAATCAGTGCAGAAAGTGGAGTGTTTTTCTAAAGCGTTGTTACCTAGCATGACTGTAATCTCAGCACCCTGGGAAGATGAGGCACGAGGCTGAGGATTTCAAGTTTGAGTCCAGCCTGGGATTTTTGAGACCTGTCTTGAAATAAAAAATAAAAAAGGGCTGGGGATATAGCTTAGTGCAAAAGTCATGGGTTCAGTCTCTAGTACTACAAAAAAAAAAAAAAAAAAAAAAGAAGAAGAAGAGTTGCAATCAGCAATCAGCCCTGGCCTTAAACTAGAAGGGCCTCTGGGGCTGGCCAGGGACTCCACCTGGTGGGGCCCTTTGGAGCCAGTTCTAGCACTGCTGGAGTTCCGTGTTCCTCTCAGGGCCTTCTGATCCTGGAGCAGTGTGGGGGGAGTGTGCTGGCCAGGTCTTGCTTCTGGTGTGAATCAGCTCTGTCCTGTCCCTCACGGGAAGTCCTGGAGTGTACAGTGTGAGGCTCACATGACAGAAGCGTCCAGCTCCTCAGCAGACTGGATTCCCAGGGTCACCCTAGGACTGCTAAGAAGTGAGATGACCACCTGGGAACCTGGGTCTGTACTCTTGTCACCTCCGTCTCTTTGAATGCTCCAGTAAGTAGGGCATGAGTTCTGTCCACCTGGTGCTTCCAGACTTTCTTGCTTTCTTATCTGCCACTGCCACCTTTCACCTTCATCCAATTGACATGATTATTAGGGTGACCAGCTACCTCACAATGCCTTGGTTGAGGGTGCTTCTTGATGCTGGACTTGAGGCGTTAAAACTGAGACAGGTCTGGGCAAACCAGAATGAATTAGGAATGCTGAGCCCATGCAAAGTACTTTCATGTGATATGATTGCCATGTTTTGAGGTACATGATATTATGATTGTTTAAAGGAATCTATAAGGAAATTATGAACTAATTTCCCCAAAGCGAATGACTTGGTAAGTGGTAGAGCCTGAATTTATGTTTGGTTGTCTGGTTGAAAGCTGGTGTGTTAGTTTTCTATTATATAATAACTTGTCCCAAAACTTGGTGTCTTAAATAAATACTAAACATTCGTTAATTCACAGCTCTGACAAATCAGAAATCAGGAGTGATTTAACGTAGAGGGTCTGACTTGGGGTTTCATTGAGTCACATTGAAGACATCAGCTGAGACTTTGGTCATCTGAAGGTTTGATCAGCGACAGAGGATCTGCATGCATGGTGGAGCACTTGTGTGTTGGCAGGAGGCCACGCCACCCCTGCCCATTGCCCTGCCTATAGTGCTCGCTGCTTGAGTGTCCTTCCAACATAGTGGCAGGTTTTCCTTAGAGTTAGTAATCCAAAAGACATTGAGGAAGAGGTCACTTTTTTAAAATTCATTAGCCTTAGGAATTATGAAGTGACATTTCTGGAGTATTCTATTGGTTACGCAGGTTAGCCCTGCCCGAGTTGGCAGGGGACTGAGGCAGAGATGGAGGCTAGGATCACCAGGGCATCTTAGAGGCTGGGCACTACAGCTCCTGAGTATTTTATAATTCCACAGTTTTCTTCTAGGACTCTACTTAAGGTAGGAATGGAGGGGATTCTGTGGCATGAGGCTGGTTGAGATTATATACATAGAAGCACTGTATATGTACATACAAATGTTCATGACATGTTATATACTTATTCCACAGCTGTTCCTATAACACCAAACATTTGCATTTCAGTATCATTAATTATGACTTATTCCCAACATTCCAAATTTTATAATTTTCAACATATGTATGATTTTTATAATCAGAAAAAATTAATTTTCAAAAACACTTATGGACATATATGAGCATGAAGACGAATTTTGCTTGGAGTTCTACTTAGGACCTTATAGAAAAGCAGCCTGTCCAGATATTTCAGAATGCAAAATATATACTGTTAATAATATACACAACTGTATATATAATGTGTGTGCAAACATATAGACCATTTCCTGGAATTTAAACTGGCAGAGGGCGGAGAAGGCAGGGAGGTTAGGAAGCCAGAGATGCCACAGGTACAATGGCGGAGAGAAGAGAGACGGAGAGTACAGGTTGGAATTTACGGTGTTGCTGGGTGGTCCATGTTCACTGAAAGGGGTTGGCATGGTACAGTGAAAATTATCCTTTCTGAACCTTATTTACTTCATCTACAAAAACAGGGGGAAACAGTGACGTTTGTACTTTTAATCTGTACAGTTGTTTTACAAATGAGAAACGCAGGTGAGAAAGTGCTTGGCAAGTGTAAAGCCCTAGAGCAGAGCTGGCGCTCCAGCCATCCACAGGGCCTTGTCTCTGGATGGGCCCAGCACCTCCGCGGGGCAGTGCCATCCCCAGAGCCATGTGAAACGGCTGCCCCGCAGCGCCCGGGAGCGCTCCTCCACCGCCTCAGCCGCGCTCTTGCTCAGCTTTCAAACACCTCAGGCACCATGTTTGCTTAAGCTCCACTTCTGTGCGCTGCCTGGAAGTGCGCGGTTGCGCAGGTGGAAGCTGCGGCAGGATGACTCTTGGCTTGTGCTGCTTGCTTGGGCCTGGATGGCGGGTCAGGCGGGGCCTGGTGTGTGCGAGGCCTGCCACCGGGTGCTGCAGCGTCGTATGTCCCGCTGGCATCAGGCCACCAATCTCCCGACGCAGTGGTACAAATGGTCCCGAAGGCAGTGAGTGGAACAAGCACATAAACCTGTAACACTCTGTTCACATTCCTGGCCACACCACCAAGGCCAAAAACAGGAGGAGAATTGAGTTTCTTTGACAAACATTTCTTTTTTGACTCTCTTCTTATAAAATTATCCCCAACCTGTCTGAAGAATCTGGCAGCCATTCAGGTGTCAGAAAGAGGCAGGTTTATGGGGATGGTATGCACAAATTCCCTGCTAAGACTTTCAGCTGGGTGTGAAAAATGAGTCGCCGCTTACCATGCACGGCCGAACCCGGCCAGCTGCTGCCTGGTGACTCCTAAACCCCATCTCTGTTCCAGAGTTCTCCGTGGTCCAAGCGCAGTGTGCTGGTCGGTGTTTGGCAAACAATGTTCCAGAAGGGGGAAAAGAGCATCGTGCACCACTCTTTTGCCAGTCTCCGTGGCCATGTTCTCACCATGGCTGATGCCAAGCTACCGACACGATACTGCTGCCGTAGCAGCCCCAGGAAGAGGTGCAGAACGCTGATTCTTGTAAGCCCACGACACAGCGCCCTTGTACCCCAAACGCATACCAAATGCCTCCTTTACACTTAAAAGTAAAAAAGCACCTCTAATTCAACACACGCCGAACGGAGCTAGTGATCTCTTTGCCCCGCACATAACCTTGTACTCGTCCTCTTCCAATCTGAGTGACGAAAACCACAGCACCGCTGGGCGCGCCGGCCAGCCCTCAGCCGTCAGCAGCAGCTCTTCCCGCTGCCTTTCTTCTTCCTGACCCCAAGCACACGGTCGCCCACGTCTGCTGACTTCACTGCCAAAATACTCACCCTCTGCCCCTTTCCCCTTGCCCTGCGCTAGCATTACTAAACACCTGGACCCCTGCAAAGTGCCTCCACGCACTCTCCCTGTGCTCACACCCACTCCACTTTCCTAGTGTCGCCCAGTGGTCACTGAAAAATGCAACTATGATAACGTTACCCCTTGGCTTCTCAAGCCCTGGGATAGCTTCCCATGGGACTTAAGATAACAGTAAAAATCCTTCAAACCGCCTGAAAGGATCACGGCCAAGCCTCCTGCGTCTCTCGCCTATCGCCAAGCTGCTAGCCCTCTCTCGAGTCCTCATATCCACCAGCCCTTCACCGTTCTGGCCTTTTCAAGCTCTTTTCCTGGACTTCCTTGATCTGGACAGCTGCTCCTCATTGGTCCACCTCAGCTAGCGTTTTTGAGAAAGGCTGTGTCAAGCCTCCCAGCCTGAAAGGATCCTTTCACTGTATTTTCCGTCACATCTTGCTTTCAGCTTTATTCTCAGCAGCAGGGTTTGACAGTCTGGTTGTCTCCAGCCAACATTTGGTGCTGCCAAACATCCAAATTTTGACAATCTAGTAATGCATGGTGCTGATTTGGGTTTTTATTTCCCAGATTATGAACACATCTGGGTATCTGAGAGCACACTTCATGCCCATTTGAATATACTGTTGTGTAAAATGCTTACTGAAGTTGCTTGCCTACTTTCCCACTGGGGTGAATTCTTATCATTAGCAGGATGACTTTATCTAATATGGATATCAAATTTTATATAGATATCAAGTTTTGATACACAAAACATAGCAAGTATCTCTTTCAGTCTTTGTTTTGGTTTCTTACTTTTTAGAAAATGTCTTTTAATAAAAATAAAACTTTAATTTCAGGATTATCAACTATTTTATGTTCTCTTTTTTTACTTATTAGTGCTTTTCTATGTTCTTTGGTGTTTCTGCTGATGCACGTATGTTGAGGGTAAATGCTCAGGTTTTGTTTGTATGAAAACGTTATTTTCTCTTTATTCTTGAAAATTTTAATTTGGATAAATATCATTCAATTTATGTTGGGCACATGCTACAAAAGAAAAAAGGAAAAATCCCCGTCATGCTGGGCTTTGATTATTGCTGCTAAGAAGTTAACATTCAGTGTAATTTCTTCTCCTTGAGGGTGTTTGTCTTTTCTCTTTGGCTTGCATTTACAATCTTCTCTTGGTCTTTGATGCTTTCCAGTTGTATTATAATGTGTCAACTTCAGGATTCACTTGTATTTATCCCATGAAGCATCGATCTAGCTTATGTGAAATGTAAGTCTAAATGTTGCAGTCATGATGCTTGGAAAGTGGCTTCTTACCACAATCTGGATCCCAGGCATCCTCCCAGGCCATGTGGTGCTCACGTGGCTGGAGTCTGATGGGCCTGGGCAGCCACTGGCCCTGGAGCACTCTCCCTACAGCAGTGGACTGATCCACTGTGGACTCATAGTTTGATACTGTTCATAGGAGGTGATGGGAACTGTGCATGTGGATTGCGGATGAAGAGTGAAGGGCATGGGGTGGTCTTGGGGACTCTGCCTTGTCCCTGGTCCCTTCCTTTTTGCCCCCTTTTCTCTCTCAGCTTCCTGCTCTTCATGAGACAAGCAGCTTTGGTTTCATATCCTTCAACCATGATAATATACTTGCAAAAACTTTAAAAATAGTGGTGCCAACTGACTATGGACCAAAACCTGTGCAACCAGGAGCCAAAATAAACCTTTTTTTTCCTTTAAGGCAGCTTTCTTAAGTATTTTTGTCACAGTGACAGAAAGCTAACACATTTCTCTATTCTTTCTTATTCCTGTTGAACCCGGAACATGTATTATATCTTTCTATTCCCTCCTCCAGCTTTTTGTTGCTTTGGGTTGTATTCCAAATGATTTGTTCCTAACTAATTTTTAAGTAATCTTTGGTTGTATTTAATCTTCTATTTACTCTGTTTGATGGATTTTAAATCCATCAAATTATACATTATAATTTTATTTGTAGAGGTTCTGCCTTGCAAATCTGGTTCTCTTTATGAGAGTGCTTACTGGCTTTCAAAACATTAAAAATATTTCTTAAAAATATCAAAATACTTAACTTACAGCCAAATAATTTCTAAGTTTGAAATCTCTGCCTGATCCATTTGGACATCTCCCTGCCTACCCCTCTCTTTTTCTGTCTCGCTCTCTTTCTCCTTTTTATCTGACACAGAGAGGAACCCTCTTTATTCTTCTTTAAGGAAAGCCTTAATGCCTAGTTGTTCATGGCTGGCTGTGGAGGGACACGTGGCCAGCAGCCATCTCCACCCGCAGAGAGCTGCCTCACCTACGGCCCTGACCTACTCAGCACAACCTGCACTGGGGTTTTAGTGAGGCTGCCCAGGTGCGGCCATCTCTGAAATGAACAATGCTTCTGCCAGTGCTCTCTGTGCTGGGTTGTGCCAGCCTCTGTCTGAGTGCCCTTGCCGTTCAAAGTATCCTTTTGCTTGATCTTACGTTTCTCCCCCCGCCCCCCTTTAAGAGTCATGGATCTGATTTCTAGTCTTGTGGCTGCTTCCCGATAACGCAGTCTGCAGTGTGTGTGCGTGTGTGCATGTGTATGTGTATCTGTATTCTGATTCTTCTATGGTTAAAAGCAAAACTTCCATTCAAATTTAGCAGAATGTATTTCAGCAGCAAAACTGCAGCAGATCAGACTAAGCATGGCCAGGGATGCTGTGGCTCAGTGCCTGAGCAAGCTGCATTTATAGTCAGAGCAAAGGAAGTGAAGTGCAGAAGCAATCTGACGGGCTGCCACTAGCATTTGCTCCTAGCCTCCTATTTCGGTAGCTTTCAGCCTCTGATTGGCTGGGGTTCAGCTGCTCTTATTGGCTGAAACTAAGCCTCCAAGAATATACTTTGCTATTAGGTTACAGTCTGTTTACTCATCAAGTTAGGCTACAGTTCACTGTGCTGGAGAAATCTTTAGGCAAACTTAGAATATGCATGGAGATGGCTTTAGGTCAAACCTAATTCAATTTAGCAGCTCCTTGCTTCCTTCTGTGTGTATGTTTCTTGAAACTTTAGCTGTTGGGATTTTCTGGGACTTGCATTGAGTTTAGGTTTCTTTTGAGTGTGTGTGAGATTTCTTCCATGAGTTACCTGGAGGCATAGCCAGCTTCGGACAGTTTTGAGTTAAAATTATCTGTGTTTTCCTCAAAATATCAATGTAGTCTGTGTTGGTTGAAACCTTGTGTGAGTGGGGATTGTCTTTAACACTTCCTGAGGTAGTCCTGTGCCTCACACTCTCCCTTTACCCCGGGGTTGCTTCCCATTTGCCCTTATCCTAAAGCTGGGACGCTACAGGCCTCTCTTTATGTGGTAGTCTCTCTACCTTGGGTGGGCTCCAGGCTTCATTTCCTGTTTCTCATGCCACTCTGTAGCTCTTGATGGAAACTGAAGGTCATCAGAGTTCAAGACAGAGTTTTGGATGAAGGAGGATCTGGAGCTTCTTACTTTCCATGGTTCCCAGGCTCAGTGTCTTACTTTGAAACTGGAAACCTATGGATAGTTCCAAGTTTCAAAGTGAGATAGACTCCCCACTTTATTTCCAATGTGTCAGTTCATTAAAATACTGTTTTCTCTTGCGTTCTATTTATCCAAACTTTATTTTCTTTTCCTGAGATGGTGGCTGGGGCATTTAAGGTTTCTAATCCACATTGCTGAGGGTGACAGATGCTGGAGTTGTTCTGAAGTGGACTTTACACAGGAGCATCGCCTGGAGGGCCAGAGTGCCCAACAGAGAGACTCTGCTGACTGGACCATTGGAAGTGCAGCTAACCAGAAGTGTAAGCATACTGACCCATTCTGTGTCCATTTTGATCATCTGTCTTTTTTATGTTTTCTAAAGCATTAGTAAACCTTAAGGCAATTAAATTCTTGGAGGAGTCTGATTAATGTTTAAATGTGTAGAGAAGTTAAATTTATTAAAGACAATAGCTATTTACATATTTAGTTTTTCAGTGCTGAGGATGGACCCTAAGGAGGACCCTGCACATGGGAGGCAACTGGTCTACCACTGGCCTACACCCCCTAGTCTTAATGGCTTGTCCTTTAATAATTTAATTGGTAAGTCTACAAAAACTATGTATATAATAGGAAGCTGTTGAGTGTTTAGAGATTTTGAATAACAATAAAAAGTGCAAATAATGATGGCTTTCTTTGTTCTACTCATGAAAACTGCTCAGAGGTTCAAGATTTGCAGCATCACACCTATCAAGCTGTTGAGCAACTCGGTATGGAGAAATCTCAGTGTTTCCTGAATACAGGATGCACTATGCACTCGGTTTATCAAAAGCTCCCTTTCACCTTTGACGGCTTTCTTTCACGCAATCACTGTGCAGGTTCTGCAGGTCTAGATGCTACCTGAAGCTCACTGCTTAAGGTGGAACACTTCTCTGTTTGCGAAGAGGACACAATTACCCATTATCTGTGACATTTCTCAATTCCAGGGGAGAACAAATAAACCATGCAGTCCCTATAATCTTGGAAAGGTATTTGGCCTGAAAGATGTTCCTTGGCCGTTTGCCAGTAACAATGGCTTCTACGGGTAACAATGAGTGCGTCCAAAATGAGCAACTTTACTATCTAGCATCTGCGGCATTTTCCACAAGTGGATCAACCTTCATCACAGCATAAAGGTTCCGTAAAGAGATATCCACGTCCGAGTAAGGATCACCCAGAGGTTTAATGTCAATTCTGAAGAGCAAAGAAGGACCCTAAACATATTACCTTCTGCCAATAATTACTTTAGAGTACTTACTGTAGCCTTCTACCTGAACACGTATGATGAGCCAGGGGATGCAGGCAGTGGCCTTGGGAAGCCCCTTGGCAGGTTGTTCTGGAATGCTGGGCTGCCACATGGGGAGAACATCCACAGGTGGACGTGGCTCTTGTCTGGGTTTCCTTTCCCACTTTCTCCTCTGCCTCCTCTCCTTCCCTCCTACCTTTCCCTCCCTCTGCCCACTCTCTTTCTCGGCTATTGAAGATTTATTGCTTTTCAGTACTTGCAGATGATGTTTTCATAGGCTCTAATGAGGTCCCAGCAGTTTTTAACAATAACAGGACATTACTGTTCCTAAGATATATTATGTGTTTTCCCTCATCTTTCTCCCTTGAATGAAATGCTTGAAAGCATGTTGGCCCCCAGTCCCCTTCCCTTCGCTGTGATGAATGGTTTGGTTACTTGTGGGCTAACTACTTTGCTGCGGTTCTTACACTACTCATTTAACTAGAATCTTAAGAGGAGCATTCTTGTGCTTCCCACACAATTCCCGGAAAAGTACCTGAGCCCATGGGAACACCTGTTTGTTGATAGCCTTGGAAGCCCTTACTGATGTCACCCTGGCCAATCCTGCATCATGAGGGTGGCTTTTGTGGCATTTGCTGACTGGTTTTGAGGATGCGCTGAGTCTCAGTCTGTTTCACATCGCAGCCACAAAATGTCCAAGACTGGCTGCTTTATAAGGCAGTGAGCATGGTTGGGGTCATGAATCTGTGGCTGCAAAGTCCAGAGACTCTCTGGCCAGGCCACCGTGTGGCGGACACACTAGGGCATGCAGAAGGAGATGTGCGCGAGTGGAAACAAGGAAGAGCAATGGCAGCTGAAATCAGTTTTTAACCACCTGCTCTTGAGGCAGTAATCCAGTCTCATCCATCCCATGCCCATGAGGCAGCCAACCCTTCCTAGGTCAGTGTCCCCGTACCTGGCTGCCTCCCATGAGGCCCCATCTTTTGGAGTCTACAGCTCCCCAACATCATCCATCTGAGGGCTGCACTCCCAGTGCGTGAACCCTGGGGAACAAACCACATGCCATCATGATGCACTTTCCATCATACATGGATTTTAAGGAAATTCGTGCTGTTCCCCATGGCTCCAGCCCTCCGGGGTGTGTACCTGCTACAGGAGCTCATTCCCTGCCCTGAACTGTCTGGGAATGGCAGGGCTCCTCCAGTCACCTCCGTGTGACCCATGACCATTCAGGACATTTTTAAAAGAAAACAAAATTAAAGAGGAAATGTCTCAGTGTTGCATGACCTGACTTGCGTGCTCCTGGTGCTTGTTCTTCCATGGTGGCTGGTTGGGAGTCAGCCCTAGAAGTACTTTTTTCTATTTAGAGGTCAGACAGATTAGATGCAAGCATTATGGTTTGTGTGTACTTGTCCCCCCAAAGCCTCAAGCAGTTATGGAATAGACTTCCGCAGTTTGTGAATAATTCATGATCCAGTGCTGGGATTATGGATATGAGTGCTGCTGGGATTATGGGTGTGTTTGCTATACCCGACCTGGGGCAGATAGCCTGAATGCAGCTTCAGGGAGACACACTTGCTCTCCGGGTCCACTGTTGCCACTACTCCACCCATTTGCTTTTGCTGTTTTGCTGTTTTCTGCTGCCATGAAAGGCTGCCCTCTGCCATATGCCACTCTGCCTTGGAGCCACCTGAGTATGGACTGAAACCTCCACTAACCGTGAGCTAAGTAAATCTTTCCTTTCTTAATTTTAGGTGTGAAGTATTTTGTCCTAGCAATGAGAAAAGAGTAGTTGAGACAGCAAGTAATGAAGAAAAGAACCAAGCTGCTTCCTGTAGCATAATGCACAGAGATCTCAGTAAAGCCAGGCCTCTGCCTTTGAGGAGTCGGTCTGTAGGGAAGCTTTATGGTCAGCAGGGTATACCAGCAGGAAGGCTCAGGTCACTGTGTATTAGTGTGTTCTATTTTGGTTCTGGGTTAGCTTAGGATCATGGCTTTCACTGTGTCCTGAAATTAACATGTTATAAATGGATGGCTTGGAGCTCCCAGCCAGCAAAGAGGCCAGCTTGAAAAATCATTCTGGGAAATGCACTGAATCATTTGTTCCAAGCACACACTGTGTCTTGAGAAGCCAGCCACCAGCAAGGTCCCTGAGACAAGCACCCTCATCTTCGCTGTCCGATAATTGCCAGTCTCCCTTCACTCGGTGGCTGTCTGCCATTTCACTACTCATGCTTTCAGGGCTTGCTGTCCGCTAATAGATTCTCTCTGGAGACAGCTTTTTAAAGAGCCTCTGCTTTCCAGATTCCTTCGGGGTTGAAACCACAGAACTATTCAACGCAGTTTGTGATATCACATTTTTCCATCTGTTTTCTGAGCAATTGCTTGTGCTTTTTGTGGAGAGAGAGAGAGAGAGAGAGAGAGAGAGAGAGAGAGAGTAATAACTGCAAATAGGCTCCAGGACAGGGCAGAAGTCTTCATGTTTATGTGCTGTCTGCTCTGTGCAGAACACCGGTCCTGCACCTGGCTGTTTTCTATCCTTTCTGCACTCAGAGTTCAGTCCCCAGCCAGGTGGGCTCACCTGCCCCTTCAGCTGTTTATAGTTACAGGTCTCTGTGCTCCATTCAGTCTAGCTGTTGTCCCTCCACTTTTTCCAAACACGCAGACTATCCAAAAAAGGATTGAATGGAAAACTTTATAAATACCCAAATGGTGGAAACAGGAAGTGGAATAAAAATCATGTAGTTATTCACAGAAAACATGCTGTCATTTTTTCTCTGTAAATATATACTATTCATTCTCAGACATAGGCCATGCCTAAAGAAGAAGAAAAAGCTCTCTGACTTGGCTGCCTTGGGAGGCTGTGCAGAGAAGCAGCCTTGTGGAGTGAGAGATGCCCCCTAGGAGAGTGTGGGCTGGGAACCCCAGGGAAACCTCCGAAAAAGAGATAAGGTTTTCTCCTGCAGAAAGGCAATGTGAATACTGGTGGCCTATTATCTTAGTCTGTTTTCTGATGCTGTAACAAAAAGACCACGGAACTTTTAAAGAAGTCATATAGCTCACGGTTGCGCAGGCTGGAAGTCCGAGACCCATTGTCCCCGTCTGGGGAGGATCTTGTGCTACACCATAATATGACAGAACAGTGAGGGCAAAGGCACCAAGGCACAGGTGGAAGAGGCACAACCCAAGGAGCCGATTTCTTTTATAACAACTTAATCTGGCAGCAACTGATCTACTCCTGAAGAATTAACTCACTTTCACATGAAAGCACTGATCCTTCAGGACCAAATTACTTCTTAGATTAAGAGATTAACAACCTCTTAACATTGCCACAATGGCCATCCAACTGAGACACACAGTTTCAGGGCACTGCAGTAGTCCCCTTGCTGTCACAGGGACAAAATACCCATACCCATAACTTAGAGCAGGAGAGGTTTGGTTGTCTTAAATAGTTTGTAATGAATGTGTCACCTTCTGTGGCTGTAGGAGAGTGAGTCATGTTTGTCTGGCTCTAAGGCAGGAAGGGTGTGGTGGAAGGGCCACAGTGGGGCAAATATGCTCAGGTCATGGAATTCAGGAAGCAGAGAGAGAAAGAGGGGCTGGGGACAAGAATTCACCTTCCGGGTCATGGCCGTGACTCGCCTCCACCTAGGTCTCTCTAACAGCACATTCAGCTTGAACTCATGGATGGGTGAATCCACAGATGATAACAGCACTCCATGGTGCTGTCACCCGGTAAGCACAGGCATCTTTGGGGCACATTTTAGGTCTAAACCATAGCAGTGACCAAGTTTATTCAACCCACAGCAGATGCACAGGTCCTAGTGTCTTGTGACTTACTTACTGGCTAAAGCGATTAATACATAATCAACCCCATTGAGGGTTTCAGCCCTAATTTCAGGGACCAATCACTAAGCCACACTCAATGATTTATTGATAAACTTCTTCAATAATAATAATGATAACTATAATAACTACTAATATTTGTGTGATACTTATTACAGGTGCTTCATAAGGATGGACTCATTTATTCTTCATGACGATTCTAAGTGGCAGGTACTAACGTTAATCATTCCCATTTTATGGGTGAGGAAACTAAAACACAGAAGGAACAACTAAATTTTCTAAAGATACATAAGTTAGACCTGATGGAGATTATCCTGGGCATTTTTCCAGAAGGACTGAAAACATCATATCACAGCGGTAGACATGACCCATGCTTCTAGCAGCACAACTGTTACAGCTAAATCTTGGAAACAACCCAAATGCCCATCACTTAAGGAGTAGATAAAAAGATGTGGTATTTACACACAATGGCGTATTACTCAGCTATAAAAAGATAAACTTGAGACTTTAATAGGTAAATGGGTGCAACTAGAGACCACACTCATATGTGAAATAAATCAGGTGCCTTGTTTGTTTTTGGTCTTTTTTTATTACTGTTTTTTGTTGAATTTTTTTTTATGAAAGGCTTATTTTTTGTTTTTGGTGCTGAGCACTGAACCCAGGGCTTCCAGATCACTAGGCAAGCATTCTACCACTGAGCCAAATCCCCAGCCCCTTAAGTGAAATAAATCAGATACACATGTGCAAACATTGCATTGTCTCACTAGTGTAAAGAACTGAAAGAATACATAAAATCTGAAAGGTACAGTGTATACTGTGAAAGAGAAAGAATCTCTTCAAAGGGAAGGAAAACTGGGATGAAGAAAATGATAAAATAAAGAAGCAAGGGAAAATGTATATTTAAAAACACAGGATAGCTTGGATAATTGTACTTCTAATTTCTGCTGGTCTACTGAAAGGAGAAGTTAATGCTTAATTTTTTCTTTATAATTTTTTTAACTTTTTAAAACCAAGCTTGCATGCTTATATCTGGCAATCTAAACAAATAACTTGGAGACAATATTATGCAATATAACAACCATCGTTGAAATACTATCATGTCGGGTAGTGAAAATCTGTATGATTTCTAATTTCTTTTACTATTTTGTATATTTTTTTTTCTAAAAAAAACCAAAATTCATTCATGTGGAAACAAAAATAAATGATAAGGTGGGACACAAACCTAGGTAGGTGGGTTCCACACTCAGAAACTTGCTAGTGTCTCTTGCTTGTGTACCAAACACAGACTAGAATGCAGCATTGGCAGCTCATGCCTGTAATTCCAGGTGCTATGGTATCTGAAGTAAGAGGATTGCAATTTTGAGGCCAGCCTGAGTAACTTAGTGAGACCCTGTCTCAAAATCAAAAGTGCTGCAGATTTAGTTCTTAGAATGTTTGCTTAGCATGCATAAAGCCTTGGGTTCATTCTCTAATGATGAGAATAAAAGCACCCATGGATTGAAGGCACAATCTTGAACCTCCATGAGCCTCTGAAGCTTTAGTGAGCTGCTTACAAAGGGAGAAATTTTACCCCCCTACCCCCACCATTGCAGGAGCCATTATGAGCCTCAGTGAACCTTGGGAGATTCAGAATACACATTCTTCTCAGCTGTACATGTTCTCTAAAATAGACCATACACTAGCCCATAGAACATGCTTAAGTAAATGCAAGGGATTGAAATTATTCCATGCATATTATCTGACCATGGTGTAATGAAACTGGAAATAATTGACAAAAGAAATTGCAAAGACTCCATAAACACATAGAAATTAAATAACACCATCCTGAACAATCAATAGGCCACAGATGAAATGAAAAAAATTAAAAAAACATTTACAATCAAATGAAAATCCAGATACAACATACCAGAACCTGTGGGACACAATGAGAGCAGTCTTCAGGGGAAAATTTATGGTGGTGAATTCTTACATCAGAAAAACAGAATGAGCACAAATAAACAACCTTATGTTGTACCTCAAGTTTCTAGAAGAAGAAGAACAAGTCAAGCCCAAAGACCAAAGAAGGGAGAAAATTGTAAATATCAGAGTAGAAATGAATGAAACGGAGACTGAGAGAACAATACAAAGAATTAATAAATTTAAGAGTTTATTCTTTGAAAGAATAAATAAAGTTGATAAACTCCTAGGCAACCTTATTGAAAAAAGTAAGATGAAACTCAAATTCATGCAATAAAGAAT
>PVKN010002221.1:0-44116 GCA_004027915.1 Capromys pilorides | reverse complement strand
TGTTACGGGAACTACTAGTTACTAAATGAACTATTTTTGTTTAAAACCTTAAAATATGGGAATTGGTACCTTTTCAACTCTTGTTTTACACTGAGTTTTAAAACTACAACTTGTGTTTCGCATCTAAGTTATGCTCTTCAAAAATAAAACCAGAGCTCACCAGATGTTTTAATTGTTCTTCGTACCCCTGCTTCAGAGCTCTTGCCCTGCCCTGGCCCTACAAATCATCCCTCTACTATAAAAGCTGCGTAAGTATAGAGGAAGAGATGGCAAGTGAAGGAGAAAAGTAGGAGGATCAGATTTCCAGACAAGACTCACGTGAAGCCGAGGAGAGTAGCTCTCTGTTTATCTCTCCCTTTCTCTTAGCAATAGCAGTTTCGTAGCTAGCTTTAGTCAGGAGTCTAGAGAATCAGCCTTCCTTCCACAACTCTCCCTATGCCATTGCGATTCTTCCCTGAATAAAAGCGATCTCCTCTTGTGTGTTTTTATAAAGCTGCTTAAACACTGGAGTACAAGCAAGTGCAGCACTTGCAGACCTGTGGGAAGTGTTGTGCCACAGCAGAACGGAGCCCAGAGCACCACAGGTTAAACAGCTGCTCCAACCTATACAACTACGGGTTTCTTAATAGTGCCGGAGCTCAAACAATACGGGTCAAGGTCCCACTAAAACCCTGCTCTTCTGTCCTTTAGCATTCAATCTCCCTAACCCCTCCTACTCCCCCACCCCAGCAGAGCTCTCCCTTTCATCCCGACCATCTCGTCCAATCATCTTGGTGGCTCTGTTGTCTCTCTTCCCTCTCTCTGCTCCCAGCGTGCTCTAGAGTTGTCATGAGCCTCAGCTGCGCGCGCGCGCGCACACACACACACACACACACACACACACACACACACACACACCAAGAATGTGCTTGCCTTGCTTTTGTCCTGTCTCTCATCAAAGAGTGCAGGAGGGGAGATGAGCAGACAGAATCCAGATGTTCTGCCAAAAGAGGAGAAAGGCAGAGAGGCCCCATTAATCTGATGGTTTGTGAATAGTCACACTGGCTTTGGGCTGGGCCCTTGGGAGATGTGGGAATAGCGGGCAGAAAGCAGATGGTCTGAAACCGTATTATCTCCCTCCCATTGCTTTTTCTACTGGAAGAAGAAAGGGAAGAATAGGAAGCCAATATGCGCAATGGCACCACTTTTAGTCTCCCCAAGTATTTTGCAGAGCAGATTCTTTGCAGCATTGCTTAGCATAGAATAAGGATCATATTAAAAGATTGTTTTCTGCCATAGGCCAAGTTTTCTTTGTTAATAATTTGTAGTCTGCTGTGTGTGTGTGTGTGTGTGTGTGTGTGTGTGTGTGTGTGTGTGTTTAAACAAAAATCAATCCAAGCACAAACAGCAGAGACTTCTGTGAACAGTACGCTAACTGTGATTGTAGCTGGAGAGGCTCTGCCTTCAGGGGCAGCTTAGCAACAGAGCTCTCATTGGTCAGAGCAGTGCACAGAATGGTCCTATCACAGGGGCTGGGTGCTGTGCTCCTACAGGCACTCAGCCATAGCAGGCCGGGCAGGCCCTGCAGAAACTCACCCTGAAGACAGGAGTTGCTGGCACTTGCATCCTGACAGCATTCAGGGCTGTTAGCTCACCACTTAACACTCAAGCCTGCTGCCTCTGCCTGTAGCCTCTGGCCCAGTGAGTACACATTGGACTTACGTCTTCACAGGTCATAAATTACTAGACATGATGTCTCACCATCACAGATGACATACAAAGAGAGAGCAACCGAAGGAAAACAGACCAGAGAGCAGGGTCCTGGCTTTGAGTTCTCTACCAGGCATGAGCTATTGTATGTATCTTCCACTAACAGAAAACTTGCTCTCCGCTGGACCGAGGGTACATGCTCTACAACATGAACCCATAAATGCTCCTAACAGCCCAAGGAGAATCAGATAATTATGATTCCAGATAAGAGAACTGAGTCAGAGAGAGAGACTCAGAGACATGCACCCTGTGACTGTGCTGGGCACATGTGGGGCTCACATGGCCCTGGTCGGTTTGCACAGGTTGGTGTTCAGCTGCTGTAAAAGCAACAAAGAGCACGAGCCAATTTTGGCCTGAAATTAAAGTCTGAGACTGGGCCAAAAGTTCCCATCATGAAAAAAATACCAGGAGAAAATATTGGGAAAGTATCTGTTTTTTCCAGTGGAGAATTGAGAGCTGTGATGTGTTCACAAATTGAATATAGTACTTGAAAGCAGTTTAAAATGAATGGACTGAATGTATGTGCACACAAAGGAAATTTTAAAAGCATATTATGGGCTGAGAAATGACTGCAAGACAATATATGTGGTATGATACCATTTAGGGAAAATGTTTAAACATACAGAGCAATGCTGTGTTCTGTCTCGCACATACTGTCTGATGCAGGAAGCCACACTTAGCTAAAAAAAAAAAATGGACAAGAATGATAGCTATGAGACCATTACTAGTAAGAAAAGGAAGATACTGTGACAGGGAAAAAGAGTGAAATCATTTCATTTTAACTGAAACGTCACATGTATATGCATTATCTGAGCTTACATGAAAAAGTAGAGATCTTAAATGTGAGCGGAATACATTCGTGTGTTTACCTTATTATTTTCTTGACTTTTCTGAATTAAAAAAATAGAAGGGTTTTTCATAAAAATGTCTTCATTGTGCCACCCTGCCCATGGTGGCTGTGAAAGAAGAATCCATAGTACTATTTTTCCTAGGGCCATCCTGTGACCAAAGGTATGTGTGCGCTATTTTAAATTAAAAAGAAACAGGAACAATCACGCCCAGCATTTCAGAAAGCAAAGACACTTGGAGGAAACTTGGCGCTGTCACTTCTCTGCAGGCAAGACTCCCTGGCTGCCTTTGTCACCTTCCTTCTGAACAGAGCTACCAGTCACAAGGGCCTATCTATGCTCCTGTGATTGCTCTGTCATTTAAGAACACCCAAAGCCACGTCCACTTCTCTGTGTCTCACTCCTTGCACCTTCTTTACCTTCCTGTTGCAGGAAATAGAGGAGAGCGAATCCCACCTCAGGTGGAAAGAGCAGCAGACTGCTGCACACACGCTCCCTGCAGATCTGAATGAAAAAGAAACTGCCTGTCTATCCCCAGGCGGTCTGCGGGAAGGAGGCAGACGCAGAGCAGAATGTTCAGACTTATTGGTTCTTATTTCCTTCCTTATGGGATGAACCCCAAGATCAGGAAAAGACCTGGTGGCAGGTCCATATGGAGTGCACCTGAGAACTTTTATGGTAAGCAGGTGATCCACAGCATTCTTCGCAGCCACAGCGTAGAGGAAACTGAGCCTCTTGAAGGAGTCCCACACAAAGCCATCACCCGCACGACTTGAGGGATCACTTAGGAGCTCAGCAGGGAAGTGACTCAGCAGGCAAAACTATAACAGCCCTTCTAGTACTCTATGGCTTGCTAATGGCCAATAATGGGCCCTGAAATCCTCCAGAGAGGGGCCGAAGAGATGCTGAAAGGACTCTAGTGTAAGAAGACGCAACACTGCCCCCAGTGGCCGTGATCAGAATCTACCCTAACGGAGACTGGTAGGAGCCATGTTGTCTCAGAGCTCTTTTTTCCTCCTAACATTAAGTGTGCTCAGCGCCTTAACCTCTGGGTACCATCTTGGAAAGAGCAGTGTAAAGCAGAAACTTCCATACACCTCCGAGTTCCAGTTCCTTTAACATGCTGCGATTCAACTGGAAAAAACTGAGATGTTATGAACAGAGAAAGAGTATCTGCCCAGTTGCCAGTGCTACAGGGACTCACATCAGATCCAACACAGGAAAAACTCAGATCACCTAAGACCATATTTTCTTCTTATTTGAGTACAAAATAAGTCAATCAACGACCATGATGCACAACTAAATTATGCCCTCTACCGTAGAATAAATATCAGAGACCAGAACTGATGAAACCATGACAGAGAACTTTTTATAGCCTTTTATATAGGAAGTTAATTTCTCCGTGTTCATTTTTGTGTCTTTAAATGCTCAATTCCTGACAAAGTGTACACATTTTCACTATTGTAGCTTAAAACTCTGTAATAGAATGTATAGACTTCAACTTGGGGATAAGGAATGTAGAAACTACAAAGATAAGTAGGGAACTTCTAAATGTGTAAATGTGCACATATAGGTCCACGTACAGAATACACAAAGAGCCAGATACATATCTGATTCTAGACTATGGGGCAAATGACCTGGGCTATAGGGCCACTGCCTGCCTGAATCTGCAAATTGAGCAGGCAGTTACTGAGATAACATCCACCATTCCTGGCTTATTGGATGGCCCTGCAATTTGTTGCTGTAATAAAATATGAAATAGAGCCTGAAAAGAAGCATGGCTATAAGCAACTAAGTTTTCTTTCATTGCCTAGTCCCCTGGGCCCTCGGTTACAGCTGCAGCAAGCCCACCCAGATGAGATGAGCTTTACAAATTTGAGCAGTGCTGCTACTAAGGAGAGTGAAGGTAATGCCTAGGCACCTTGGGGCAGGGGTGGAGACAAGGCCCCTAGACCTTCCCTTCTGCTGTTCTACACAGCGCAGCACATCCTGGTTCCCTCTGACCCAGGGGCTGTCCTAAGCTGAACTCTGCCCAGCTCTATCCTGCTGTTTGCCTGCTCCCTGCAGAGTGAGCCCTCCCCTCCCTGGCTAGGCTATCCCTGCCTTATTTGGTTTAAATTACTTCTTTGAACTTTGGTCTCATTATTTTTGGACCATTGCTTGCTCTGGAAGATTTTCTTTCCACTGGTTCCTTCTGTTCTCCTTCCTTTTCATTCTCTTGGATGCGCTTCCCAAGGCCTCTTTTTACAGTTTCTTTTGGGTGGTTTTTATTACCTTCATGCATCTAATCTGAGTAGGGAGAATCTCCAAGAGCATTGTCATATTCCCCCCTTTGGATTCCTGCTTGTTTGGTTGTTACAAGAGCTCCTCAGTTGAACGGCCTGGGGAAGCAACCTCTCTAGCGGCTCTTGACCCAGTTCACAGAAGGCCTTTTCCAGGGAGATATGGGAAACTAAGGTCAGCTTTCATCCTGTGCTGCCACAAACCCCTGCCTTTGCTCAGGAACAAAACAATGCATAGATCTGAGGCTGCTCTGGGCATACACAGCAAACAACCCCATGGCACTGTGTCTTTTTCTTCCCTTACAGCAAGAATTGGATTTGGTAGTGGAACCAGTTTCTATACTTTAGGTTGCCAAAAATAGAAAACTGTATATACATTTTAATTGACTTGGAGAATCAGAAAGCATGTTGTCTCCCATAACAGAAGTCTATGGAAGAGCAATTCCAAGACTGACTGATTGATTCAGAGCTCTGTGCCACCACAAAGACTGTATTTTTTTCTGTATGTCTACTTGTGGTAGTTAATACATTGTGTCAACTTGAGGAAGCTTGGCTGGATCGGCTCTGCCAGTTTGGGGCTGTGGGGGCCCCATCCCACAGGATGCAGAGGGCCTGCCCTGGGATGTGATTGGTCCCACCCTCGGGTGTGATTGGTTCCACCCTCGTGAGATCTCTCATATGCTACTGGTTAAAATTATGTGATGTGCCCACACTCAAACCAACCCTAGTGAGGATAGACCACTGTCATTCACTTAGATCAATCATGAGTAAGCTTATGGGTATAGACATGGCCTCCTATGGCTTCACAGAGGAGGGCAAATGCCTGAACAAACTCAGCAAACTGTTAGAAGGGAGGAAAGTGGGAACACACTCATGGGTAGATTCCAACAGCACTGTTATTCTCTGTTCTGTGCCTGGTTGTTTTGATGTTTTGGAAGCACCTTAGAGGTGGGGAAACCAGTTCTACCCTTTAAAGGGAAATTCAGAAAGATCTCTCCCACAAAGTCTTTGCTTTTGTCTCTCTTTCACCCTAGTTCCTACCGGTAACTAAACATTTCCCATTTTCTGATGTCTCTAAATTGCTCCTATCTCCCAGGAAGGCACAATAGGACAAAAAGCAAGTACTTGACTTCAGAGTCACTGAATCCTGATTCTGAGACCAAGAAGTACAATTTACTAGCTGTGAACACAGCCATTTCCTTCGTCTCTCTAGAGTTTTGCTTTCTCATTCAAAATAGCAGCAAATAGTAGCAACTACTTCTATAGCAATTATTGGTGCCAACTAGCCCTGTCTGTCTTCACCCCTATTGATACACTTCCTTCGTGCAACAAGGCAGTGAGGCAGATACCATTATGGTTCCCATTTTAAGAGCTTTAAAAGTGAGGAAACTGAGGCAAAGCTAAATGAGCTGCTGCAACTGCACAGCTAGCTAGGGACCAAGCAGAACCTAATTCTGCAGCGTTCATGACCTCAGTCACTTCGTTACACTGCTTCTTCACAAAATAGCAAGCCAGTCTGACTGCCGCGTGTGGGATGAGCATGTGCAGCAAGGACACATAGATGAGATGCTCCCACCCAAGTGACAAGTACTCTACAAATGCAAGTTAAAAATTCCACACGGACCCTCAAAGCACGGGTGTCAACTTGGTGACAGGGAGAGTTAAAGAGTGTTCTTTTTGGTTCTCCCTTAAACCAAATCTTTTTTCATGCCACATTTAGTTCTAGAAAAAGGTCCCTGGTTTCCTTATAAACGGCTCTTTTCATTTTCCTAATACCACCCAACTGCACCCCAGAATCACTGGCAGCCTGTCGTCCTGCCAGCCTTGCCTTTGTTCACAGAAGTTAAAGCTTGGATCTTCAGCTGTGCTCCTGGAGCCACGTTAGCACGCCAGATAACCTTGGGCTCATTATCATCTCGTAATACCAAAAGCACACCCTCTGGCATCGTGACAAATCTGACTGTGCCCAAATTAGGGAAGAACAGAGGTGGCATCCTAATTCCTGGAAATCTCCCGCTTCCATAAAAAGCTCTGATGCAAGTGTGCGCGCCACAGCCCTTCACAACTGTCCTAATAAAAACCCAGACCCGGATCTCAGATCTCAAGAAGAAGGTGCCTTCCCAGCATGAGCTTGCTTTCTTCATTCGTTGGCCAGGAAAGAAAAACTCTTACTTGCTCCCAGAACTGCTTCAGTTAGTTATAAAGTGTTGAGAAAGAAAAGAATCTGTAGGATTGCTAATAGTAGCTCCTAGGAGACCAGGGGACTCCGTATCCTGGCAGTGAACTTCTAAGTCTGCCCTCCGATCTGGGGAAATCTTCCATGAACAGAGCCCGTTCTGGCTTTTTCCTTATTTTTTTGAAGCCATATCCTACCGTTTTTCATTGCTTCTCTTTAACAGTCAGTGAATATTTCTCATACATAGAAAAATGAAAACCACATCCATATTGTACTTCCACAGACACTTTAAAAATGTTAATATTATGTGTTTCAGGATTTTAAGTTATAAATACATAAAATAATGCAATTATTCTATAGATCCCTATTCACTGTCCTTTCTCCTTTGTAGAACCCTCTCTCCTAAATATCTATAGCTATATCTGTGTGTGTGTGTGTGTGTGTGTGTGTGTGTATTCTTAGGCAGAACCAGGACAGGACAATGAGCTTTGGCTTTTTTCTGAGTGCTCCCCACCACCACCATCCTCTAATGTCACTGTGTAGGCCTGAAGATCCATCCTCGCTAGCACAAATGTTATTTTCACATCAATAATTAGCACACTTTATTGAAAGTGCACTATAATTATTCCTGGGTTGCTTCCAGTTCTCCTAACTTCCCATTAGAGCTAAACACAAGGATTCAGGACTAGTGAATTCTTTTAGTGCTTTGTAAGTTTGTGTAACAAATTTTTGTCATCAAAACTGAATAATTTAGCTGGTCTTGAAATTTTAGGCTGACTTTTCTTCTGAACTTCATCATTGTGAGGATATTGACATGTGTGTGGGGGGACATGGAGGAAATAGCTCTTTTTGTCAATGTAATTATTATTTTCTTATGAGCTTATGAGATTCTGATATCTTTTTATATTTATTTTTATTATTCACATCATGTGGCTCACTGTAGCATAAGCAAATGTGGAAGTTGTTTTTCCTAATTTGTCCCAGGTAAACTTTCCTACTTTACATGAACTTTTAATCATTTATTTATTTACTTGGTACAGGGTCTTTCTACACAGCTCAGACTCAGTGATCCTCCTGTCTCAGCCTCCCCAGAGCTGAGATTACAAGTGTGTACCACCATACCCTGTTTTGGTGGCCTGCATGGTGCACCTGGCATGCAATACCAGGGATCGAACCCAGGTTCTTGCCCTTTCCAGGCTGCTGCTTAGACCCCCAAAGTACTTCCCCAGCCCCAACGTGAACTTTCAACCTAAGGATTAGTAGCTTCAACTCTAAGAACTTACATCACTCACTGTATTTTCCCCCGTAACTAAATCATAAGCATTTTAGAGCTTTCCAGTTCATTTTCCACCCTTCTAACTTCATATAATTGAATGTATACTCACATGCACATACTTCATTTTTTACTTGTACTTTGTTTATGTTCTTGAGTTCTATTTCCCATTGTAATAAAATTCTCCAGAAACACAGAACCAATAAAATGTCCACATATACAGGGAGAGGTTTTAAGGGCTGGCCAAATAGCTCAGTGGATTAAAGAGCTACAAGCAGGTGCAGGGGCTGGGGCGGGGAGGGTGGTGGTGGTGGTGGTGGTGGTGGTGGTGGTGTTTAATCCCTGGGCCTGCCATGCTGGCCACACCCCTGGGATGCGCGGAGATGGCAATTGAAATTGGTGTGGTGGCATGCACCTGTAATCCCTTGGGAGCTCTCAGGAGGCTATAAACAGGTGGACCACTACAAGTCTGATCTAGTAGTGAGACCCTAAACACCCAGTAGACCCTTCCCTAAAAAACAAAAGAAGAAAGAAAGAAAGAAAGAAAGAAAGAAAGAAAGGGATTTTAGTATGAATTGTCTTATGCAATCATGAGGCTGACACATTGAATCACTTGGTGCAGATCAGCAGGCATAGCAGAGCTAATGATGCAAACAAAATCTGAAGGCAGCCTGCCAGAGAACTCTGTCCTATGGGCAGAGCCGGCTTTTTAGTTCTGTTCAAACCTTCACCTAATTTGCTAAGATGCACTCCCATTGTAGAGCACAACTGGCTTTTCTCAACTAATGAAAATGTCAGGTTCATCCAAAAATACTCACAGAGAAACACCCAAAATAATATGTGAGCAAATGTCTGGGCACCCATGGCTCTTACTGACACATAAAAAATTAATCATCCAACATTTGCAAATTTCTATTTTTTGTGGTATTTATCTCATTTATTGCTTAATTTTTCCAATGGATATATTTTTTCACACTGCAATTAACTATTCTCTAAATATTTTCTTATATGTGTTTGTCTTTCTTTGTTTTATTTCTCATTTTATCTTTTTATTTTTTATTAGTTTTAGCTCTTTCAGAGTCCTAAACATGCTATTTTTTAAATCACTTTTACCTTTCGGTTGCTCTTGTATTTTAATTTCACCTGAGGTGGGTTCACCTTATACTTAAATTTCATGAAGTATGGACCTTATGTTTTATGCGATTTAGAACTTTGTTTTATAGATTCCTTGTGTGATATAGAGGGAAGTGGGGGGCTGGCGAGACGGCTCAGTGAACTGAAGTGCCTGCTTAGGCAAGCTTAGGTAAACACAGGGACTGCAGTTGGATCCTTGGCACCACATGCCATGCCAGCCCCACCCTCAGGCTTGCTGAGCCAGCCAGAGTCCCTGCATAGTGGTGCATGCCCGTAATCCAAGCAATAGGGAGGCTAAAAACAGGAGGATCACCATGAGTCCAATCTGCATAGTGAGACCCTGAAACAAAAAAAAAAAAAAAAAATACATTAAAAAAGAAGATATACAGGGAGCACCCAGGATTTCTTGGTGGAGCCAGGGAATTGAATTCAGGACCTTGCACTTGCATGGCAGGTACTGCACTGCTGAGCTCTATCTCCAGCCCCATATTTAAGATTTATTATTTTGGTGTGATATTAGGAAAAGCTGAGGTCTAATTTTGAAGCCTGCAGGTATCTTGACTTAGGCCTTGCCTCTTCTATAATTCACAGACTTAAGTTGCAGTATCTTCCCCCAGCCTTTTCATGTTTTGATAACAAAGGCAGAGATGGCATTTTCTTTTCTTTTTGGTTGGCTAACATATGTGTGTATTTTTAAAAATTTATTTATTTTTATTTTCAAAACACATTAGTAGTGTATTCACAATAATTGACACATTGCATATTGTTGTCCCTATAGTAGTTATACAGAGCACAGGGTGTAGACGTGATAAATTTTCTAATCGATATTGGTAAGGAAAGAAAGCCAAAAAAAAAAAAAAAAAAAAAAAAAAAAAAAAAAAAAAAAAAAAAAAAAAAAAAAAGAAAAGAAAAAAAGAAAAGAAAGAATTTTCTTCTCTTTGAACTAAGAGGAAGTAGTTGTATACATATTCCAATGTTCCATAATTGCAGTGGGTTACCAGAGAAACTGGCAATGTTGAAGGCTGTTGATTTAAGCCTCTTACAGCTCATCATACTAATCTAACTCTGTGTTTTATGAGAGATGGCATTTTCCATGTTCAATTTCTCACCAGAAGAGTTACATATGCAGCTGCCTCTGCCTTCTCCTCTACCTGTGGTCTCGGCATTAAAGTACACCTGCATGTCTAGTCTTTTATTGATACAAGGCTGCATCTGATGTAGAGGGAGGACTCAACATGAGAACAGCTAATACCATTTTCATCACAATCCCTTTGTTTCTGCTCAAGGTCTATGGTTATAATTCTTTTAATGTATGTGCTTCCTAATCTTGACATTCTGTGGAGCCTTCTGACACCAGGGTCTCTAATTGTCCTATTCATATCCCTGAAGACCAACAAATGACATGTTCAAGTGGGATGATTGAAGAGAATTTGATGAAGGGATTAGGGGTATTTATAAGGTCCATAATGTGCATAAAGTAAAGGGAAATCAGAAGAGACTGGTGAATCTCCCAAGACTAGAAACCACAAGAAGCCATTACTCTCCCCATGGTTAAGGAAGCAGAGAGAGAGAGGAAGTGATGAATGCACTAGTGAGAGCCATTGCTGTGCTCAGGAGCCAGCTTCCTGGCAGAAATTGTGACCCTTAACATAAAAACATGGTCCATGGCTAAATTTTCACTGGGCAAAGAGGAAGACAAGAAATTACATTCAAACTCCTCTTTCTCTCGCTGTCTGACCTCTTGCTAGTGCTTCCTATTGACCAAACACAACCGAAAAATCATTTTGCAAAGGACCCTTTAAAGTATTCAATAAAGGCCAGCCTTTCACACAAACAGGGCAAAAAAGGGTATGCGTGTATGTGCAAGTAGTAAATCGAGAGGAGGCAGAATTCACTAGCTAAACACTACATTTCTAGGTCACTTCTGCTTGAAAAATGCGCACAGACATGATTTTCCCTTCCTGCTTCCCCTCTTTAGATACTGGATTTCTGCTCTTTTTATCTGACAGTTCCTTTCCTGAAAGAGTTGCTTAGATGTGCTATCTGCACATTATTACCGTTCACTCTTCCACACTCTCTTGTCAAGTTTCTCACTGTAAAACAACCGGAAAGATTTTTTCCCGGAGACTGCTGCTTCCTTGCTGAATTGTAAGTCCAATCCAACCTTTGCAGTCCTTCCTAGCTGCTCTTCTAAAGCCATCTGCTCTCTTGGCTTCCGTTTTCTCTCTCAGTGCCTATAAGGGAAGCTTTTAGGTGGAGTAGTTACCCAAGCTGAAGAAGTAGGAGACGTGGTGGCCAGTATTTCTTACTTGCTGTCAGTGGCTGAGTAATTGATCACCAGATTCTACAACATCAATCTTCAGAATGGGAAAAGCTGAAGTGATCTGGAAGGAATGGAATTTTCCATAGTGGAGACATATAGAAAACTTGTCAGAGGCATCTGTTCTTAAAATCACATAAATCTCAGCATTCAATCAACACTCTTTTCATTTGATACGAATCCTTCACCCAAGGCCACTTCCTTTCTCTGGAACCTCAGTTTGCAGCTCTAAACACAATTAATTGTCAGCCTTCTATACAGGTGGACTCAGAACTTTGGGATCCCAAGCAGAGACAGCCTGTCCTGGCAGGCTGAAATTCCATACAGAAGGAGTGAGAAAAGTAGGGTGGAAGAGGAAGAGCTGCTGAAGACTGAACAGGCAGGTGGAATTTCAAATCTTTTTTTTTTTTTTTTTCCAAATTAAAGTGGTGTTTTCTTTGCCAGGGCTTCTGGGCCCCGATACAGCAGTAAGTCAAACACTAGCATTCATCTTCTTGCAAATGGGAACCACTTCCCCACCTTGGAGCATGGACAGAATGCAGTTGAGAGGCCCAACGGAAAAAGCTGAATACAGCTGGACGACCCCACACAGGCCTTTGCCTCTAGATTCCCTTGAGCTCCCTCCCCAGGAGTACTGGACAAATATGCAAGGCTACGAAGCTGTCCAAGGAATGCAACTGGCCCAGCCATTCATTACCAGGGCTCTACACCACCAGGGCAAGAAAGCAGACAGAGAGCTTGGTAAGATCCATCTCCGGTGAGGTTTGGAAATAAGAGACCCTCCCAGCTGGGCAGGCTGAATTGATGTGGTCTGGCTGGGGGCAAAGGAATGGACAGAATGACCGACGCAGATCTCAGCCAGCCCAGTGGGTCTATGAAAAGAGACATTTGATTCATTCTCGGGCTCTACCCAAGTGACTCTGAAATATTCCTAGACAGTTGCCAGGACAGTCAATGGTGGGTAAAACAAAGAATCAAGGGCCAAGATTCTGGGTTCCAAGCCATTTCCTCCAACCTCCTTTTTGTGTTTTCCATTGTGTCTGTTGCTAATACCCCTTCTGCAATAAGCTGTGAGACCCCCAGGGCAAAGGTCCTTTCCCACCTCGTCCTGTCTGCCACCTTCTTCAGTCTCTTGCCAACCATGCCAGGCTGACTTCAAAAGAAGCATCTGATTGGCTCAAGATTATTTTTCCGAGTTGCAGCCTGTCATTCATGTGGCTATGAGAGGATGAGCAGGAGCCGGAAGGTTAAAAAAAAAAAAAAAAGAGAAATAACCCTGGGATCAGGGTGATTACTCACTTACAGTCTCCCAGTTTATGCTCTACTCTGATGCTCACAAAAGACAAAGGACATCATTTAAATGAATGTCAACAAATGCCTCCCAGATTCAGAAAAGCAAATTTCTTACCTGGAAGAAAATTTCACCAAACATAAAGGTCACATGGGGACCCAAAATCTGATACCCGCTCAGATCTGGACATATTTGGGTCCCATGGGCACAGCTGTGGGCAGTCAGACAAATAAGTTGGAGGAGCAGCTGGTGTTAGCCACATAGGTGAATCAGACTGTGAGTCAGGAAAGCTTTCCGACAGGAAGAAGCTTTAAGCAAGAATTTGAGGATGGCAGGGGGAGGCAATCTGGAATATGAAGAGACTGGTACCAGTCTTTCAGAAGCAGTGATGAGCCAGAGAATGAGTGCAGGAGCGCCAAGGGAAGCATGTAAGAGCAAGGGAGAACTTTAAGAGAGCCTGCACATAATGGGAGGTAGATGCATTGTCCTAGGCTAGGGAGAGGGGGGGTGGGACATGCAGCCCCTAAAGCTCAAAATGAAGAGATTAGATTTACTATAGTACCAAGGACACAGAAAGCCAAGCTGGAAGTCCATTCCCATGTCTGTGGGAGTATGTAAGATGCTATGGTCTCACTCGTCTCTCAAGGAGAATCTTGAGAGCTCTGATGGCTGTGGGCTTCCAGTGCAAGCAGGAAGAGCAGGGGGAGGAAAGAAGCTTTCCCAGCAAAGCTTGGAAGCCAGACAGAGCTGAGATGAGCAGCTTGGGAGTGAAGGCCTGGATCTCCCATAAAACCTTCAAGACTGACCTGCCCCACCCCAGAAAAGCCACTTTTGTGGCTTGGGATAGATGTACCAGAGCTTGCCTTACCATCTACAGATTGCTCACCAGTACACTGAGAGTGCACTGGCCAGGATGGAATCAGGAATAGCCAGTTTATGACCTTCCTGCTTTGTACAGGGCGCCTACACCTGACAGCCAACTCTACAGTTCCTCTGTGGGGCTCTGTGGTTGCTCCAACCAACAACACAGCCAGCCCAGGATGCAAAACCACCTCATTCTGAAAGTCCGTACCTGTCCACAAATGCTTTCTGACTCTTTCAAACAAGGCATGGATGGTGTACTGGGAACCACAGGAAAAAAAATGCTTCTGCCCTAGAAGAGGTGTTTGCATTCTAACAAGCCAAATGGGAACCACATGAGCTCAGCTACAGAGGCATCAATTTGGTCAGTGCTCAGTCTTGGGAAGAAAACAGAAGGACCAGACCAAGCAGGGAAGGAAGGCCAGATGCGCAGCATGGTGATCAAGGCTGCTCTGGGGAGTTGATGACTTTGTTTAGAAAGAAATGGCCACTGGGGTAACCAAAGGAGGTGCCAGAGGGAGCACTTTCCCCACAGAGGGAGAAGTGGTAGGCGTGGCCTACTCCGGTGCTGAGAGGATACACAGGGAACCAGTAAGGCCTTCAGTGCTCAAGGAGAAGGATATGGCTAAGATGGGGCACACAGACAGAAGCAGGAGCAGGAAAAGCAAGACAGTCTTTTGTTTGAAAAACAGTTCGGTATATATGCTAACTCATTTCATCTATGCTATTAGATTCTCTTCGATCAGTGATAAGAAAGTTTTTACTAATATGTTTATTTCTTTTATGCAGATGAGAAGTTTTGTGGCTCTCTTGTGCCCTACATTAAAGATAACCATACACAGTGTATTCACTATTGTTATTCTCTTATTTTGTTGTGAAATTTTGCTTTATTTTGACATAAAATAAGAAAAATAAATACAAAGAAAAGCAAGAGACTGCTCACTTGAAGGGGACCTGCAACCGAGATTAAAAGAAGGAGACAAAGAGAATGGGCAGCCAGCCGGCGAGCAGCCTGTTTCCGGCACGTGCTTCTTGGACTTCATTCGCACGTGCTCGTGGGGCCTGTACATGTGGCCGCTGAGTTCATCTCTGATGCAGCTCTCGGACACTAGCAAGGCTGAATCTATCTCCAGGAAGACAATTTTTAAAAAGACAGAAAACCATGCGCACGGCCTCCACACTGCCCCAGGTGGTGATAGCTGCCCGCGTTTCCGGGATCTGGCTTTGGACGAGATGCCCGGAGCCTCAAGGCACTTGGCCATGCGCAGTGAGCTCCCATGGTGGCCGCACAGAGGGTTCTTTTCACATTTTCAGCCTTTACTATAATGTTAAGGGAAGAAGGTAAGGAGATGGCTTGGAATGCTGCAGTAATTTTAAAGCTTCTGGCCTCCGGGCCCCACTGTCCTACTAACTCCCATACTGCTTTGTCTCTGTGTGTTTTATTCTCCGCATACACAAAATTAGGAAATTGTGTTAATATCTAAGAGTTCTTCCAACTCTGGAAGCCTTACAAGACATGGAAAATGGAAAGTTAAATGAGATACATGGAAATACTTAGCAGCTATAACATAGAAAATGAAAACTCAAAAGGCAACTGCACTGAATCTGCGGATCACTTGGGGTGATATGGTCATCTGAACAGTGTTGACTCTTTAAACACGTCATCACAGAATCTCTATTTTTTGATGTTCTTTATAATGGATTTCATCAGTATTTCATAATTTTCATAGTAAAGTTATGAAATTCACTATTTCTTCGGTTTGATTTATTCCTAAGTAATTTTTATACCTACTGAAAATAAGATATTGGTTTTTTTTTTCATTTTCTTTGCAGAAGTCCATTACTGGTGATTAAAATATCGCTTTCTTGTATAATGATTTTGTTCCCTGCAAGTTCATATAATAGAATATTACTCAGTCATAAAGTGGATGGGAGAAATCTGGAGTCATCAGGCTGGCAAGATGGTTCAGTGGTCTAAAGCACCTGCTTAGGAAAGCTTAGGCAACTGCAGAGACCCCGGTTTGATCCCCAGCACCACATGCTGTGCAGCCCCACCCCCAGGGCAGGCTGAGCCGGCCATAATACAAAAAGAAAGAAAGAGAGAAAGAAAGAAAGAAAGAAAGAAAGAAAGAAAGAAAGAAAGAAAATGGAGTCATCATGTTAACTCAAGTAAGCAAACACAGAAGACAAACATCATGTGCTCTTGATCATTTGTGAAAACTGGTAAGTCCATCCTGTGGAATGGAATACAGGTCAGGACCAGAGACAGGGGAGGGGAAGAGGAGTGGAAAGACGTGCAATAAGAGGCACTGAAATGGGGAAGAGGATTTATCTCTGGTCCTTCTTTAGTACAGAAGGGAAATTGTAAGTTAGACCAATCTATGATTATTCTTCAGTGAATAATCATAGACTAGAAGATCATGAAAAGGCCAACACATGAAAATGATGACTGCCTGAAGAGATGGAAATATTCACTACCCCAACTTATCCCTACCAAAATGTACCTCATAAAGATATACAAATATTAATTATCTATCAAAAGTAAATAATAAAAAACAAATTTAAAACATAAAATCAACCAGAAGTTCAGACAAGTATTTGGCTGCAAGTAACAGAAAATGTAACAAGCAGTCATTTAAGCTAGACAGTTCTTTTTCTCTTGTAGTACTAAACTGAACCACTCTAGCTCCACATCTATGCTGAGTACAAAGGAAGGATGGTTGTACTGGAGGGGTGATGATGGGTTATGAGCGACTGTACTCAGAGGAGAGAAGAAAAGTGATGGCTTCGGAAGTGCTCTCAAGCAGAGAAACAAGGGCCGAGGAAGATGAGTGTGATCAGCCAGAAGAGGAAGTTGTTCCAACATCAGAGGATGATTTTCTGGAGATGACAACACCTTGTGTCCGGCCTTGAGCTGAGGTTTTGAGGTGCAGCAAGGAAAAGAGAAGAAGTTAAAGAATTCTCATCCGGACTTTGGTCTTTTTTTTAGAATCTGCCAGGGACCACCCAGACCTCAGGGTGGTCCCTTTCCCAGAGGAAGGGTGGTAGCCTTTCCCAGCAAACATCATGTAGAACGTTCATAGAAAGGAGGCAGAAGTGGAGAAGACAGGCACAGAGTACATGGAGAGTCTGCCTTCATGGAGGGCAGCTGGGAAGAGAAGTTTGCTATGGTATTGAGTGTCTGTGTCTCACAGAAGGAGCTATTAATGGTGACAAAATTGTGAGTGGTCTACATACAAGAGTGAGAGTTTGAAAGCCGGGAAAATCACTCCATCATTGCCAGGAACACTAAATAGAACCACAAGCTTGTTCTTCCCTATCATGAGTCTCAGTGCTCCAAAGAAAACCCTTGTTCTGCCTGTAAAAGGTCCTTGGGTGGCAGTCTGTTGTGATGGGTTTAAATGGCTGTTTCTCCTTTGAATGGTTTTTCTGCTTCGTTCTCTTGGGATCTAAACCATGACTTCCCAGTAATTTGAATTATTGCATAGCACCAAACAATACTGAAGTATCCCCAAAATATAAGGACTTAAGTACCAAATCTATGAACTCACATGAATCCTAGCCACTAGACTATGAGCTCTGTGGGGACCAGGCTTCGCTGTTTACTGGCTACATTGGCTTCCAAAGAAGCCAGGACATGTAAGTGCCAAATACCCTGTTTCTTGAGTGTTATGCATAAGCATTGTCACAGAGGATTTGAGTGGCGTCCACTGTGGCACCCACTAACATCCTGCTTGACAACAAGATAGCCACCTGCCGAAAGCCAGGTACATAGGAGTGAGGTCTCATGCCCCTTATGTTCTGGGTTTCCTACTACTCACAGAAGTATCCTTGATTCTTGTGGAATCCTTCAGGCAGAGCGCAGTTCTTTCCCCAGGGGCTTGGAAGAGTCACACTTGTCTCTGGGAGCTGAAATAGCTGCAGTCTCCCAGGAGGCAGTGCGCGGGTCTTCGCCAGCCCTGTTCCTCTGCCACTTGCTCTTCCTGTTCCCCAGTGCTCTCTCCATGGTGGGGCAAAGGAGGGTCAAGTGGAGGAGGAAGCTAAGCATCCTGGATTGCCAGTGACTGAGCAACTTAGGAGCACAGTCCCAGTGAGCAACCATTATTTCTCCCCAGTACTTCTGACACCCCTTCTCTTCATGGAGACAGTGAATTTGAGGAGAAATATCTGTTTTGCTTTGAACAGATTTCATTTGTCTTTTTTTTTCCTTTTCATTTTTAACCCCATTTCTGTCATGAGGAAGCTTGCCATGTCCACCTGATTTAATCTATGAGGATAACCCAGACACAATTTCCTTAAAGACAATTACTCATTTTATAGATATGCAGAGTGATTTGTCCTCCTCCTCCTTCTCCTCCTCTATTTAGCTGCCACATGTCCGAAATAAGTTCAGAGCATCACATGACTGAGTGAGCCTGCTCCTTCACTCATCCAGCTATTTATTGAGAGTAAGGAACCTGCCCAGCCTTGTGATACTGGATGGAGGTGCAGTGATCAGCGGGACACAGGTGGGCCCATTAGAGCCTATTTTTCAGCGTGGAAGACAAGAAAGGAACAAATCAACAACTAGAGGTGTTACAGCTCTTGATAAATGTCTATCAAGTGCACAACTAGAGTTCCACAAAAGACCATAATGGGGATAAAGTCACAGAAGGTCAGAGAAGATCAAGATCCTTTCTATGGGAAAGAAATTTAAATTGAGATGCTGAGGATGACAAGGAGATGACAACTATGCAAAGGTGAATGAAGAAGATTTTGAGAAGAAATCAGGGTCAAGTTCTTGAGGGGCAAAAAAGAACCCTGGAAAGGGGCAAAATTTTTTTTTTTTTTTAAGAATGAGGTAACACAATTTTTAACTGTGTTGATGCCAAACAGAGCATCTAGTGAATGAGGCAGAAGACAGTGGCTAAGAAGATGGGAAATGAGGCCAGGGCAAGTGTGTAAGCCATGCAGCCTCGAAGGAGTTCTGGGGTTCTTATGGGTGCACAGGGAGTTAAGACACTGAAGAGCTCAGAGGAACGTGGTAGATGCCCTGAGTTATTTCCCCAGGGCCATACTAGAGTAACTCAGAGTCTTACTCTCACAGCCGCATCCCAGGAATCAAAAGAAGTCAAGACATTTTTAATTATTTCATAAATTATTCACTCCTCGAACAGGAACAATAAAAAACAACAAAGTTCAAATCAGTCCATTTGGCAATCTTTGCACAGCTGGAAACTTTGGTCAGTGGTCAACACTCAGCAAAAATGAGATATTTGAATTAATGTGAAAGTTTCAAGGATCCAGCCACTCCCTGTCCCCCATGACGGTGAATAATCTCAAACGTTTTATAAGACAGCACATGCTTTCCTAGGCCAGCTGATGTTTGCCAGATATTTCTACTGTGGGTGATTATAAAAAAAAAAAAAATGATATCAAGTAACAGCCCAGACCTCTTGAGGTTGTAGACATACTACACCCAGATGTGCAGAGCAAGAGTGGCTCCCTCATATCTCTGTAACAGATACAATCTTCCCCAGACATCCAGATGTATGTGGAGAAGAAAAGTACATTCAGTCTACTTGGATCATTTCAGTCAAAGACAATAACTGCAGCACTGTTTTTAGATAAAATGCTCAAGTTTTCAGTCTTCACTGTTCTCTCATCCTGTCCTCTTTCAATACACTGTCTTGGCAGATGAGGACAGATTACTGCATTTTCAAGTCTGTCAGGAATAAGAGGTCTTCCATTCACATGGTGCCCTCTGACCAATGCTTCAGAGTAGGACTTTTTAGGAAAACTGTTCTATCCTGACCGTCTCTTGACATTAGCTAATGAGGGCTATGGCTGACATAACTCATAGCGTAATCTCTCTTTCGTTTTGGCTACATCCTGGTAGCCTTCTATGGTTGACTTTACCTTGGCTCCCACTGCCGTGAGAAATGGTGTTCAGGTATGCCCAAGTCTTCCTGTGGTTCTAGTAAAAGTAATTTAATCCACAGCTATAAGTACTCTTTAGCCATGCCCAGAAATTCACATTCACTACCTTCAGTGAGTAGCTTTTCAGCATCATAGCCAAGTTCCCACCCAGCCTGCATCTACATCCTGTCTGTGCCACACTGGAACCCAGGGCACTGTGAGGGGGCAAACCCCAGGGCTCCTTCTCCCAAGGCCTGTGGTGCATCAATTTTATTTTGATGTGGTCTCCAGCAGACTAGTCCCTTTCCCCTAAACACCTCCAAGAAGTAGAGAAGATGTTTCTAAGCCTACCTAACCTTTCCTAAGGTATTCTCTCTTTTTTCTTCTTGTCTTCACTCCTTTTCTCAAAATCTGTCAAAAAGCAAATATCAATGACCTCCATGCTGTTTATTTTCCTATAATATTGTACCAGTTAGAGTTCACTATAGAGAAACAGAATATTTATTTTTGTTTACTTGAATGGTCCCTGCGGAGTCAGAGGTGGAAGAATGCAGAAGGACCATCTGTGAGCTGCAGGGTAGGGGGATCCCCCATCAAAAATCCAATGCCGGGAACTTCCTGGACAGTCCTGTGTGAGTCTACATCACGCACCTTCCCTGAAGACTAAAGCATCTCCTCCAGAAGCATGGACTCCCATCCATGGAGGTGAACGCTCAAGGTCATGGTGAAGACTGGAGGCCTTCCAAAGAAGCAAAAGCAAAACTTCCATTTTTTCCCCCTTTTTACTCCATCAAGGCTACAAGCCTATTGGCTGGTGCCTCCTACGTCTAGAGGGAGTCTTCCTTCTTCAGTAAATGAAACATCCAGAAACAGAGAGGGCCCACAACTGTGCCCAATCGATCTGTGAAATGTTCCTTATTCAAACTGACACCTCATCCGACTGTTAAGACTACATACTTCTTCTATTTTCATTACCTATTTTAGAAGCAATTCAGGGTTCTGTACTTATTTTTTCACCCTTTTTATCATCACATGTAGCATAATTTTGAATAATTGGAATCTATAAGGAATATTAATTTGATTTTGAGCTTTAAACCATTTTCTATTCAATGACAACTTACAACATCTATCTCTTCAGGTGCAGGTACCCTAATACATTTAGAGGAAATAAAAACTTTGCAAATATTACTTATTAGTTGCGAGTCTTCACATAGCCCTTCAAAATTTTAAAAGCCTTATGTCTACAAAAGGCAACGTAAATGCTTTAAACTTGCAACTTTTGAAAAGACAGTGTTACTGGAAGGTGGAGTAGATCAGAGAAAATGTGGAGGGAAGTGCCTGAACCCTGCATCCCCCTAAATACTGGGAAGGTAAAGACACTTTCTAATGTTTTTTGGTGGAGAACTACGAATTTTAATGCATTGCTTAATTTAATAAATGAGCCTAATGGCAGGGGAGGTGCTAGGACTAAGCTAGGTTTCTCAGCTAATTTCAAGGCACTGTTTGAAATTTAAAAGTGTTACTGAATATGAAAGCATTTTTTACGCTTTTGAAAATAATCACCAAAAGTTAAAAATGTAGAAATAGTTTTGAATGCTTACCTCTGCCACACAGGTAGTCACAGGGAAAATCCTTATCTTTCATTGTGTACATTTGTATGCAAGTACTTTTGCCCCCTGAGAAAAGCCTCATGGAGTGTGAGGTAGTTGACATTGGTCTGAACGGTTGGAGGATGTTTTGTAGAATACAGGAAGCAGGCACTAGGGCTGGACAAAGAGGACATTCTCAGGCACAGAGGACAAAGGCAAGGGCCATACTCACGGTAGCAGCCAGAGCAAAAAGGAAGAGAGTGGGCTCAGAATAGATTCTAGGAGTGCACCACCAGGAGAAAGCCCTTCACAGATGCTCAGGCACAAGGGCATGGCTCTGCGACCAAAGCACAAGGCACTATCAGGCAAGGAGTGGAAAACTCCATATGCAGCATTAGCATTCCAGCGTGGCCGGCCCCCCACCTCCCCATTATGCAAGTGGCAGGCAGGGGCACCAAGAAAGCCATATAACTGCACTGTGCCTTTCTGCTGGTCTATGGAAAGAAGCAGTTCATGCTTTAATTTGTTTCATCTCTTTTTTTCAGTTGTTTGTACTTTTCTTAATTTCTTATACATTTCTTTCTTCTTCCAATTTTACATGTATAAATCTGATAATATGAACAACTGGTTGGAAAACAACGCTATGTATTGCAATGAATACTGTGAAATTCATATTCTTTTGTTAAGTGAAATTCTGTATCACTTGCAATTTTTTCTGTTTTAATTTTGTATTCAAATAAATAAATAAATAAATAAATAAATAGAAATCCATCCAAACAGAGTGACTTCAAAGATCAAGAGAATAGGGCTGGGGAGATAGCTCTGTGGCACAAGTGCCTACCTGGCAAGTGTAAGGTCATGAGTTCAAACCCCAGTCCTGCAAAAGAAAAAAAAGATCAAGAGAAGCAAGTCTGGGGGCCAGACAGATAGCTTAGTGGAATAAAGTGCCTGCTTTGGCAGACACAGTGGCTAGGGTTCGATTCCTGGTGTGCAGGATAGCCCCATCCCTAGGGCACACTGAGATAGACTGAGACTGGGTGTGGTGGTGCAAACCTGTAATCCCAGGTCTTGGGAGACTGAAAACAGAACAATCACTATGAATCTGATCTACATAGTGAGATCCTGTACACCCTGTCCTAAACTCAAAAAGACAGAGAGAGAGAGAGAGAGAGAGAGAGAGAGAGAGAGAGAGAGAGAGAGAGAGAGTGTCTGGGCAGAATCCCTGTCTTGTAATCTGGGTTCCCCGCAGGTTATAGCCCAAGCACTACATGAGTGCTGGCTCTTATTCTTAGGCACAAAAAGGAGGAGCAGAGGAAAGTTTAGGAAGCAGACATCAAGGCCTGGAGTAAAGGGCACTGAAGGCCACTGAAGCAGCAAAGCAAAGACATAGAGAAGGAATAGCCCAAAATAAAGGACTCAGATAGCAACGTAAATGAAAGTAAGGTCCTAAGAGAACAAAGACCATTGTAGAGAAAAAGTTGCATTGTGGAGTCTTAGCCCCATAAGTACACTACTTACCTCCCTGTCAAAGTGCTCTTTTATTATGTCTTTTTCACTTCCCACACCTTAAGGAATAACACCCATGCCCATTAATAACAGAGGCTTGTCATAGTGGGAATTATTCATGAATGGGGAGGGTCTATCACAATGGGGAGAACAACAGCCTTAGCGATCACCCCAGCTGACTCCGAGGTGCTTTCCCAAGCCTGTGGTCACTGCTCTAAGAGCTGCTGTCCTCTGTCCTGCTCTGAGATGACCTCTGAGAATTTCATGCCTGCTTCTTGAGTCTGTGTGGGCCTGTTCAGTTGAGATGAGCTGTGTACTAAATAAGTGCCCTTTGCAAATTATTTCACCATCACCATTACATTTCCACTATTCCACTCTCCCCTACTTCAAATCGCCTAGCCATGTAAAGAAACTCACCCGAATTCCCAGGACTCTGCTCCAGACTCAACATTTCCAGGAACTGTCATGAAGAAGAGATAAGGATATATTAAGAATAAACACATGTGTTTGCTGCTTGCCTACTGTGTTCAAAGCATTGGTTTTCCCTTATCCACAAAAACCAAAGACTGGATGGCCATTTCTTTTCTCTCTGTGGATAAGAAACCCTTATTTTTAGCAAGGCTTTGATTCTGATAAATTTTTGTGTCAAGAAATCACTTAGATGAACCCCAGATTTGCCTACATAGTGAGCTGCAATTTTTGGTTAACTGGGTCAGGGGGAAAAGTTCAAGCCTCTAAACAACACCAACGATATTCAGTGATATTCAGTGACTACTGCTCTTGTAATACACTTCCTGGTCTGCTGCAGATTTGGTGGTGATAAAAGGAAGAATAAAGCACGGGCCTGGCGCCTGACAAGTTTACAGATGAGGGTAGTGAAAGGAACACCTTTGTAATGCCCTGTGATTGGAGTGCGGAAAAACCAGAAAGTCCAGTCATAAGAGACTAGTTAAATAAAGAGTGACACTTCCACACAATAAGGAAAACACAATCATTAGGAGACAAAGGTGGCTATAAGTTAGGTTATGACAGATGGTCTCCAAAGCATATGGTTAAAAAGAATAAAAAAATAATTAAGATGCAAGATGGCAGATGCCATTTGTGGCCAGTTGGGCACTAGACAGCTTACACCCTTTACAGCCACCTATATACTCTCTATCTCTCTGTACATAGGTACTTTGTTATAGAATGTCTCTGGGAGAATACACACACACACACACACACACACACAGAGGTGGGGGTGGGGAAGGGAGCAATAATAATACTGGTTACCTCATTATATACCTTTTAAAGGTTTTCCATTAGCCAATTACAGAATACATTCCAATGGCTAAAAACTCAAAAGGAATAAAAGATTATGTGGGAGCTGGCCAGATAGCTCAGCGGACTAAAGCAGCTGCTTAGGCAGATGCAGGGACCAGGTTTGATCCCTGGCATGCCACGCTGGCCCCACTGTTGGGATGCACTGAGAGGGTGACTGAGACTCGGCGTGGTGGTGCGTACTTGTAATCTCAGGGCTTGGGAGGCTGAAAACAGGAGGATCACTGTGAGTCTGATCTGTGTAGTGAGACACTGTAGACCCTCTACTAAATACATAAGAAAAAGATTATGTATTGAAAAAAGCCGCTATCCATTTCGATGCCAAATCTCTGTTCTAGAAGGCACCCTTCTGTGACCTACACAGACTATATTTATCTTTTTCTAACCATGGGAATGTATTTATTATTCCTACTATGTATTTAGTCTGTATTCTCTTGTCCATTTTACTGACATACACTTATTAATCCCAGCAGAGGGATCACAAAGAAAAAATAATTTGGAGGCAGACAACTGGGAAGGACTCATATGATGGGCACTGAAAAGTATAGGTACAGTGTGTAGAGGATCCAATTAAAAACATACAGATCATTAAGAATTGACTCATAGGAATCAAAAATTCAAGGAAGAAAAACATGTTGGGTGAACTTCAGGAACCCAGATACCTTCATGATTGAAGCACCAGACATACCTCCACAGAAGTGGCAAGGGTAACCTGGGGGTGGCAGGAGCATTCCTGTTAAGGACAACTGGTAGCTCAAACTGTCCAACAGAAGAAATCCCTACAGTGAAGCTAAGGATCTGGCATTCACTGAAGACCAGCCTCAACCCTCTGCCTTGTTATTAAGAGAGAAAGAGCCCAGGCTTGAGGTAGGACCAGTGTGCCTGTCCAGCCCCTCTGGATAATCCTTCTGAGGAAGGGAAAGCGAGATTATGCTGATACTCCGGACAAAAGTCGTTATGTTCTGGACAAGTCATTATGAAGCCACAGCATCAAATGCTACACTTTCAGAATTACAAGTTAGTTTGGACTTTTATGAAAGTTTCAATGTTTTTCAATATTGTTCCCTCTTCTTTATGGTTCTCCTCTTGCCTTTGGTTTCACAGCACGCTTTGGTCTGCTCCTCTCTCTGAAAGCCAGCTCATTGTTCCTCAGGAGAGACTAAGACACAATCCCACGAGAGCAAGAATGCTTTTCACGGCTTTTCCTTTCTTGGAAAGATGTTCTTTTTTCTTGTCTACAGCAAGGGGAGAAATATCACTCAGATCTCTACTGTAAGTGAACCAGGAAGAAGGCTAGAGTTCTGGAGAAATCTCATGCTGTTATGGAGCAGAGGAACATTATACACTTTTCTGGTCTTCACAGGTCATTTCTACCATGTCACTGCCAGAACCAAGGCCTCAAATGACCAGGAAGGGAGTCCTGTGGTTCAGTTATCTCACGCCACACTGTAAAGAAATGATGGGTCAGTGACTAGTTTATTCCCAAACATCTAGCAATAGTCCTTGCAAGATTTGCCCTATGGGGTATATCTATGGAAGCTAGTCACTTTCAAATCAGAATACACAGGAATGAGGGTTTTAGATTAAAACCAGGAATTTCAAAAATTGTAAGGGTATTTGTATATATAAATATATTGGGACAAAAGTAGCCAAAAGGTGTTCCAGTTACTGATGGGGACACCACTCCAAGCTTATTAGTCTCGAATAATATTTTTTCCTCTTCAGTCTGAAATATTCATTGGTTCCAGTGGGAAAGGCTCATCTGTACTCTGCTCAGCATCAGCTGGGAGAGATGGAAGGCAGATTCTCACTGAAGGCTCCTTTATTATTGTCACTGATCATCAAGCAGGGATATCAAATGGAGCCATGGATGCCCTCCAAATGGCCTCTTTAGGTAGGAACTCAGAATATGGTGTCTGGGTTCCCAGGATGGTGTGCTGAGAGAAAGGGCCAGGTGCATCAGTTAGGTTTCTGTGACCCAGCCCTTGAAGCCATGCAGCCTAACATAAGCCACATCATATTATCACAGCAATCACAAAGCCAGGCCCAACTTAAAGTAAAGGGGAATTAGAATCCAAATTTTGACGGAGGTATGCAGGCAAATTTTTAAAACTAATTTGAGGTTTTCTTCCCTACTAAATTCTGGGCAGAATCTAAGTCAAGCTGTAAATGCAGGGGCTTCCTTGGGCCAATCAAAACTCCAAAGCGGAAGAACATCATTTCTAGTTTTCTTGGTTTCTGGAATCCCCATTCATTCATTTCACCCTAGATTCTGTAAGTTCACAAAAGTCTTTCAAGAGTTGAAAGCAAAATGTTCAGGTTCTTGAGCTGAGAATTTAAGTTAAATCCACCAGAATTACAAGTGAAACAGCTAGTGAGCACTTCAACAAGGGTAAGCTAGAGCAGGTATTCATCAACTCTTAACACACAAAGGTAAAATAAGAATCTTAAGGTCCTAAAACCAGAAGAGAGCTATGACCAAAGCGTTTTCATGTAGTCAACTTGGGGAACCTGGCCTCACCTTCTTTAGCTACGTACCAGAGGTCTAGAGCCAGGAGAAGGATCTTTCCCTCATATGCTGAATAAAGCAAGACAAAATGCTCTTTACCTTTTGTAGGTAAGTTGTAACCTGAGGGAGTTTAACTGCTCCCTGCCTGTGCACAATTTCTTGTTAAGCTTTCTAAGAATCTAGATTTCTCACCATATATCATTTTTCTTCATGGCTCAAGTATAATATCATCTCTCTACCTTGAAGATAAAAATGTATCCCATTAATCTCTACGCACTTCAGTCACCCTACAGAAACATGGACTCTGAGGACACAGGATGCTTAAGCCACAATGAATGGACAAATTTTTGACAAGTGGCAATGCAAAGGCAAATTTGTAGGACAGGCAATGTCTACATGGAGGTTTGGCAAAGAAAAGTATGGCATAGAAGAGCATGTGTGATAGAGTGAAGAAAGGCATCTCTAAAAAGCCTGGAAGAAAAAAAGCTTGGAGAATAAATATTAGAAAAGAAAAGAGGAAAAGAGGCCCTGATAGTAAGCGTGAATGGCGTTAAAGAGCACAGTCTTTCACGTTTGTGGAAATTCACAGAAGCCTATGTTTTGTGGGTATTGCCTTCTTAGAGACTGATACATTGTCATGGAGATGAAAACAAAAGCTCAAGGGAAGAGTCTCTCTCTCTCTCTCTCTGTCTCTCTCTGTCTCTCTCTCTCTCTCTCTCTCTCACACACACACATACATGCACGTACACATAAATATACACAGTTTAGGTATTTCATTATGCAATTATTGTGCAAAAATTGTAGTCTTTACATCGCATTGACTGTAGTCCCTTGAGAAGTCAGTGTATGTTTTCATCTCTCAAAAGACTCAGGTCAGGCCCCAGTGAATCACACTCTCAGGGTTTCAAGGGACTTTGAGGCCAATATAACTTGCGATCCACAATATAACTTTTGCAGCAGAAAGAGTTCTCTCATTTCCTAGATAGCAGTTCTCTAAAAGCAGCTCTGAAAGAGTAAGTGTGGTGGAGGGCAAAGCCAATGTGTTATCATCAGGTGTGCACACTAAGACTCAAAAATAAAAGGAGTTAACAAGGTGGAGGGTAAGGGCAAAATAGCAAAAGGAGAAGGGTGGAAGGATGCTGGTACAACAGAGAAAAATGGGAGTAGTGGGAGAGAGAGAGAGAGCAAAAGTTGATACTGGAAAACTCTTTTCTTAGGTTGGGGCCCTCATCAGTCAGACAGTAATGGAATCCTGCACAGATGAAAGGCCCATCAGCAGAAAGCTTGCAAACAAATGAAGAATTATATCCCAATACCTCAGTGTCATGTAAATCTCACTGAACAAGGAAATCAAAATGTTAGCAACAATTACATTTTTCTTATAACAAAATTGGTTCCAAAGAAAATGGAAACATTTCTGTAAATGATTAAAGAGAGAGCAGGGATCATGGGTAGGGGGAGCTGGGAGAGAGGGAGGGGTGTGCTGGCAAGGATAAATATAGAACCATAATTTAAGAGACAGTAGGAAACGTTTTGTGTGTGTTAATTGGAAATGTATTCTAGAGGCTGCAGCTTGCTCACCATGAGTGTCATGACCTTGGGTTCCTTCAGGGAATGTGGGCTCCACCCTGTCCCCATGGTGAAGGGAAGAAGCAAGAAACCATGTCATTCAGTGGATGAAAGAAGCTCCAGTTTATGTGGTGGAAAGCACCATTTTTTTTTTTTTTTTTTTTTCTGTTTCATTCTTTGGATTAAAGAGAAAGACACTGTGTGATTACAGCAGAGCCACCTCACTTGCCAAGGAAAGACGCAGAGACGGATGGTTTGAGAACAGCTTCACCCCACGCTAGAGTGACAAGATGGATTCTCCTTTCTGCTCTTGGCCGCCAAAGATTCTGGTTAATCAAATGAGCATTTGGCCTGAAGGAAATGGAGGTGTTGGAACTGGCTCTGGGAAGAGGATTCTTCCTGCTTATCTGGGACAGTTGTTTTCCCAGAGACTTGGCTCTGTTTCTCAGGATAGAGAACAATGGGCCTGGCTCGCTCACCAGCGAGCTCCAGTCAGCGACAGCACGGAAGCAAGCCTGTTGAGCGCTGAGATGAAATTCTCATGGTTTTTGTTTTTGTTTTTGTTTTAATGAGACAAACGATAAAAAGTAATCCTTCAGTGAATTTTGGCCACCTAACTTTTACCTCTTTGCTTATTTTTCAAATAATTTCCTGCTTTCAAACCTTTCCACACAACTGTGATATTAGTAGGGTGTTTTTAGAGGTAAATTCTCAAAGATGAAGTGGGGCCAGGAAGTCCAAGCACTAGCTGTATGTGAGACGTAAGTAATGGCTGGCCATGAAAAGCAAAGCGTGCACTTGATAAAAATACAGACTTTTTCTCAGACCCACCAAATCCCTGGGATGGGAGGCACCAGAGGAAATCTGCATTTGTAACCACTACCCTGGTTAGTCTCACGGAGTCATCCCAGCCACTTGGAAGGTACTGAAAATTAAACACTTTATTTGATATCTACTTAAACTAAAATTCAGAGGGAAGTGCTGCCAAAAGCCACATTCAGCTACCCCTAGAACTCACATAAATCCGTTCTCAATTCAGAGCCTTTTCACCATACCTGCAATCTCCATCTAGGCGCAAGTGAGACCTGCAGGTTTTCCACACTTAAGCCGGCCCTCAGATTACCCTGTATTTGTAAAGGCGATGATGATGGCAGCTGTGACAGTGTTGGCGCTGATACTCATCTGTATGCTTGGTACCATGGAACAATATATTCTCTTGTTATGGCCATTACTTCTTATATGCCAACTTCACTGAACTAAGGAGCACCTACTACACTAGTAAAGCACACTCCAGGGTATGTATGGGTGGCTTGTGCAGGCGTGGGCTGGGCACTATGTATGATGCTTCAGCTGTTTTTGTCCGGCACGATTCCCCCACTCTGCTTCCTGGCTGCTGTGAGATGAGTGGCTTTCTTCTGTCATGTTCTCCTGCCATGTCATTGCTGCCTTGAGCCACCTAACAATGAACTGAATCTGAGATAAATCAGCCTCTTCTCCTTTAAGTTGCATATGTTAAGCATGTTTTCCCAGCCGCAGTCCTTTACGTATTCTTATCAGATGTTCGCTATAATTGAATTTAGACAGAGAGGTCAGGGGAATTATGCAAAGTTACACAGGTGGAACTGAGATTCAGATGCAGCAGAGGAGAAAGACCAAGGAAGTGCCCAACCTATTTAACACACTCCTGTGCATCTTGTCCCTTCAGCTTTTTGTCATATAATGTCTTTTCATTTTGAGTTATCCTTCTTGATCTTTACTTTCCCTCTTTCTTCTCTATTTACCTGCTTGCATGTATGGTACAGGATGACACAGTGATACTGGAATGAAGGAGAAACACTCCACAGAAGGCCTTCAGTTTGTGGACTTTAGGGCTAAAAAGGCTTTTTGGGAGTACACACAGCCCGCAGGGCCAGGCACAGAGCCAACAGAGGCCATGTCTTCTTTTCCCTTGCTACATCTCCAAGTTCCTATAAAATTGGAAACAGGACTCAGATAAAGATCATAGTAAGCATTAAATTTATTCTTAGCCAAAAATAAAAGAGTCAGGTTTATAGTGTTGGAAGACTTAAGCCTCCTTTGGCCCAGAATGATTGCTAGATCTTCCTTCTACCACTCTCCGCCTCTCCAACCCCAACATTTCAAATATAAAAACTTATCTTAAGAAAGGTAGGTACATTCTCAACTAGTTAGTATAAGACAAGGGCCAATAAGTAGTGACTTCGGCAGTGATTGAGACAAAAGGAAGAAGCAGTCTTATACTTCAGCGATAAAAGCTGGAGAGGTCAGAAAATAGGCAAGGGATGTGTAAGGAAGAATCAGATGTATTCTTCCAATCCGGAGAAATAGAGTTCAAGTCTTTCATCCAGCATAGTATATAAAACAAAGAGATGATGAAAATTTTCTACTAACACCATTCTTTATCCCTGACATACTCCTTGATTCTTCTTATATACTAACTATTCCAAAGTGCAAGAAGTTCTTTGAGCCCTACCTCCCCAGGAAAGGTATTTTATCTTGAGTTGTCCATGCTCTGTGACCATTGTCTGAAGGTATCCAAACTAAGAATGAAGGGTAGAAAAAAACCCAGCCCACTAACCTAAGCATTTGCCTTTGAAAATATATGCCTCAATTAATTCAGCTCTATCCTGTGCATCCAATCAAAATGAAGAGTAAACACAAAGCAATTAACCCCTTGTGCATGACATCATCTTGGTTTTCTTTTCTCTCTCAAAATAAGCAGAAGGAGAGAACACTGAGGATCATCAGCACCGGCTGAGACTGGAGATCAATCCATGTGAGGTGCTGCTCATCTCCAGGGAGGCTAAAGCTCACTTTTCTTTCCAATTTCCATAAGGAATTACTTTGCTTACGATCTCTGAAGCCCCTGAGAAAGCTGTATCACAAGCATTTGTAACCAATTCATATTTCATAAATGGGCTTAGCTCCCACTCACGAGGTCAACAAGGAGGCCTCTAGACTTAATCATGCCAGAAATATCTCACGTGGCTTAAGAGAGAAGCATCCAGGAGAAAGTAAAAGGAGGATTTGATGTGATATGAGTCATCCTGCTCTCCACAAGGGGCTACAGCCATGTAGCACCCCAGGGGAAAAGAACCATAGGCCCTGAGCCAGGCAGAATCCAAAAGAGATTCTGGCCCTCATCTATTCCCAGAAAGGCTTTGGGAAACTGGTTGAATTCATTCCACATCAATAAGTTAAACCATGAAAAACAACACATACTCTGGTGCCCAGGTCTTTACTATTTTATTCTTCTACATTAAATTTATTGTATTTATTAAATTTTATTATAAAAAGGGAAAAAAGCAAACAACAAGAACAAAGACAAGGGCTAGGGAAATAGCTCAGTGGTTTAAGCCCCTGGCAGGCAATTACAAGGTCTTGAGTTCCATCCCCAGTAAAAAGACAAAAACACTTCTAATTTTTTCAAAATGGTGCTAAAATTACAACAGATAACAATAGATTCCATATGAGTTCTGACTCAGATCTGAGTCTACAGTATGTAATGGGCTGCGAGAAGTTGATTCGAGGACAAATTTAATGGAATAAAGAAGCATGGAGTACACACTGACAAAAAGCAGCAGAGGTAAAATAAACAGGGAAACAATAAATGCAGATTCCCTCGAGCACATGAATTTATGGAAAGAAAAGGAACTAAATCAATACAGGCAACCAAGACAGGTAAGTCTTGGGCTCTTGCTAATTGCTGTGTTGGAGGCTGCTCTTTGTCCTTCAGTGTCTTTTCTCTCCTTCTCATTTAATAATAAATGTTTACCTTACATGGCTGTTATTCATTAACAAATTGGATTTTCCTATTTCCTTTGAAGTAAGTGTGATCAATAAACTAGTGATGGGATATATATATATATATATATATATATATATATATATATATATATACATACATACGTCAAACAACAGAACTTTGGAATCTCCTTCAGGAAACAGACTGTCTACTACACTGGCCTCCTTTATCATCCCTTTCTCTACCTCCTGTCTTAATTAGCAGTGGCACTGCCTTTAGTGATAATGAAAAAAAAAACACATTCCATGGGTGGTGTAGTAATGAGCTCCACAGAGCCTTGCTCATCAAGAACGTCACAGAACAGAATTATCACACCTGTCAGGGAAGGCTTATGTCCGTGTCTTGTGTATCATCTTGAGAGACACAGGCTACACTATGAAAAGGGTAACAAAGCACTTGAGAACAGCTTTGCCTAGAAGTAACAAGAATTAGACAGAAGAAAAAAAGAAGGAGGAGGAAAAGGATAAGGAGGAGGAAAAGAGGAGGAGGAGCAAAGGAGGAGAAAGAAAGGAAGGAAGAAAAGAAAGAAAGAAAAGAAAGAGGCAAAACTAGCTCATTTAAATGATATATGTATTTTTTCTTTCCTTTCTTTCTTTCTTTCTTTCTTTCTTTATTTTATTTTGTATTTTAGTAGGGAAGGATCCACAAGGGCTCACTACTAGATCAGAGTCATAGCAATCTGCCTGTTAACAGCCTCCCAAGAGCTGGGATTAAAGATGCGTGCCACCACACCCAGTCTCAATTGTCATCTCAACAGTCCTGGGGATCGAACTCTTGGCCCCCATGTTAATCTGCTGAGCTATTTGGCTAGCCCAAAGTTCCTGTATTTCAAGTCACTTTTCTCTTTAGAAATAAAGATCATCAGGGTTGGTGAGATATCTCAGCAGACAAAGCACCTGCTAAGTGCTGAGCAGGCCATTTAGACTGGACATGGTGGCACACACCAGCAATCCCAGTGCTGGAGAGGCTGAAAACAGGAAGACAGGAGGAGCACTATGAGTCTGAACTGTGCAGTGAGACCCTGTTCCAAACACATTTTTAAAAAGAAGAAATAAGGACCATCATCAGAGAGCATGGTCAATTCTCTCAGAAGTCAATGATCTCAGCTGGGCCACTCTTCTTTAGTTGTAGGCCTGTTTTCTCTACTTTGACTCTTTGGTCCTCTCATCCTCACCTCTTTCATTTTGAGATAGGAAACAGATATCTGAATCTATGTAGAGCTTAAAATGCCAAAGTCAAAGCAAAACTCCCAAGGAAATCTATAGAACAGCCATGTGACCTCAATACACATCTAGTAGCCACCAGAAGAGCAGATTGGCTTAAAACCCACTCAACACCCAGCTCCCTTAACATGACCCTAAAGGCAGGGTGGCCTCAAAGAGAGAGAGGGGGGAAGTGAGCCACCAGCAGCACATGGAAGCCTCCACACTTGAGCAGTTCTGCAGGCCCAAGGCCAAGACACATACCAATTCCCTGCTGCCTCTAGACCCTGATAATTTAGGACTGCCCACCTCCATGCTTTTTCATTACCTAACCCAAGTACCTCCTGAGACAGATAAAGTTCCCCTCATATGGTGAAGTTGTTGGAGCAAAAAATAATAAAATTTCATGAGCATGTTTCAATTTTCACTTGTGTTTATGGCCAAGGTGTTTCTTATTTTAATAATCGCTTCTGGAACAAGGGCAAGCCACATGCTGCTAACTTGTTAAAGAGAAGGAGAGGGAGAGCGTCAATGAGAGCAAGGGGGAGAGAGGCTGTGCTCAGCTGCGAATTTCCCAACAGCACAGCTCTAATCCTCCCCATTTTGAATCCCACCCTTAAAACCTTAATGACAGAGAAAAGGATAAAATATTATCTGGACCATGTCCTGTTGACAGTTTGCCCTAGCTCATTTAGCCATGATAGTCTAGCTCTGTGTGTGTGTGTGTGTGTGTGTGTGTGTGTGTGTGTGTGTAGAGAAAGACATCAGTGTTTTGCGGTATGATTTCATAATGCAGAGTGTGTAAAAGGGAAGGAATTTAGGGGATGCAGGCTTTCAATTGGACATCAAGTTGACTGTTGTTTTCAGCTTGCTTTTATCTGGCAGGCTTTCTGTTTGCTTTAAAATGTCAGAAAAGGTTAAGAAGCTTTTGAAATCTGCAAGAGATTTCCTAGACTTCTAGGGAATATGTTCACTCAATGAAGGCATAAATTGATTATTCCTCCCCAACTTTGAAATTGTTGTTCAGAAGGAACTCCTCCAAGGAATCAAACTGAAGATTAAACTAAATGTTCCTTGTGAGTCTGACCATTTCACTCCAGAATGAGTGAACCTAGAAATATTCAAATATTATTTTTCTCTTTTCTCATCTGCCCTGAGTCACATTTTCCCAAATTATTTGGATTCAAGAGAAAATATTGAAGTGAGAGAGCAGTCACATACCTTTTCCTTGGTTCTAACTCTGAAACTTGTAAAGTCATGAGGAATCCAGGGCCCCTGAGTGACCATGAGGCTAATCTATGTCTAGAAGAGCATCACAAGTATCTAAGAACGACAGGATAGGTGGCAACGAGTTCTCAGTCATTCAGTAGTCTCTCCTGTGCAACATGAGCTCGCTTGCAGACTCCCACCTGGTATACAGAAAATAGGTCTTTTGGAGAATACAAAGCATGACGTAGAAGAGTCGTAACAACTAAATTTATCCTTTATGATACTATTCCAGTAGAATCAGAACTCATTTTTCTTTTCTTTTTTGGTACCAGAAATTGAACTTAGGACTTTGTGCTTGCCAGGGGGATGCTTATGTTGCCAATCTCCCTGGCCCTAGAACTCAATTGTTTAAAGCATTCTTTACCTTCCCAATGACAGAGACTAAGTTTCAATACTCAGACAACTAAAGTCTAAGTGGACTTTAGAACACATAGCCACAATAGCTATGCTCTTAGCATCTGGTCAATAGCCATCAGTCCAAGCAGAGTGCTACTGAATTGTCCTTTACTCCTGCCACCTACTTGTTTAGGCCTGGGGCCTCCTTTGCCTTATTTGCAGGCATAGTCTCCATTCTGTTGCCTGCACCCTACTGAGAGGTAGAAGTCTCAGTAAGGCTCTGTCTGCCAAGACTCATGGCACAGACACTTTCTTCCTGCTGTTGTGGACTGAAAGCAGGGCCTATCATTCCATCACCTGCAAGAGATAAAATCTCATCACTTTCCCACTCATTTTCTTCCTTGCTTCTGCGTGGGTGAATATTTTCTTACATGGTTCTTCCAGACATGTTATTCTGTCTTGAATCTATCCCCATAGGGTTGTGGCTTTCAAGATCAAAATTACAAATAGCCTTTTGTTTCTAGCATCTGGCACTGTTTCAGCCCTATCTTTCATTTACAACACTCCCCTGTATGAGGGTGAGGGGTGCACTCACACTCCTGTATACCTAGGTGATGGAGTGTGTAGTGGGTAAACTTTTCAAGGGGATCAGTTAATAGCTCTGAACTCATCTATGTCCACAAATATACATAAAGAAAATGAGAAAATTTTATTACCCCATCATTGAGACAGTGATTATTTAAAAACATGTAATTTTTCCCTCAGGGAAAAATAGCATATTTAACCCAAGTAACACAAACGTTTTGCTTCTCTGAAATGTTCCTTCTGGATCTATGATGTACTGTACTTGTGTGTTCAAAATACTGAAGCATAACTAGAGATAAGACCCTAATTTTTCTTCACACAGACCCTAGAACACTGGCCTGGAGAGAACTGTCCTGAAATAACCCCAGAAGGACTGCTCTAGTGCAAGGGTGAATCCAAGTCATTGTCCCAGGAGTAGCAAGTAGTGTCCACAGGCTCAATGGGCAACTTAGAGAGCAAAAGGAGGAGGGTGTGGTGATCTTGTGACTCTAAGAGCTGCCAGTTTCCAAAGAATAATTCCCTCCCTGAAGTTGCTAATCACACAACTTGGCACTCAGAAAGGAAAAGGCACGAGTCAGAGTAGCCTCACACAGCAGAGCAGGGCCAATTTCTACCTCATCCTTAAACCGTAGTCCTGTCAGCCTCAGATCACTCAGCTAACTGCTCTACTGGCCCCAGGATTCCTCGCTCCCCATTCCTTCCAGCACAACCTACAACTCCTACTCTAACATATCTATGCTGTAACACATTCGTACCTGCGGAACAATTCTACTACTACCAGAGTCTTCTCCCTACCCCATTTCCTACGCCCCTTCCTAGAATCCTCCTCTCCAATAGATTGGCGCATATCTATTCTCATACTTCCTAGAAGATAATGCTAGATGAAAAGAAATTGAATTTGGGGATGCTAAGACTTTCACCAGAGCTCAGGCCCTGTCAATATCTGGATCATTCTGAAAAGATTACTGTTCCGCACATGATAACTACTAAATGACTGTTAATGACTATTAAATGTCTACTCAGTGGCATCCAAACACTTATTTGCTCTGCAGGATGGATGCCAACCTTTTCCAGGTGTCAATTCCATTTTTAAAACCAAACACTTACAGAAAACACTGTCTTGTGTGTAAGGGTACACTGGAACCCAGGGCTCTATACATTCAGTAGCCTCTTAAATATGAATATGACTTGCTCTTGTTAGTCAAAACAGCAGGTGCTGCATTTAATGACTATATTCCAGCCATTCAGCCTATGACAATAGCTTGAATGCAGAGTCCTGGAAACTCCCCAGAAACTGTGCTCCAAGGATTTTGGAAGGGAAGTCCTAGAGTGTGCATTTTTACCCCCACTGTGCTTTTGGGTTCTCTACTAACCATTCTTCAGAAATATTATTCCTTGAATTATTTCTAAGTTACCATAGCAGCTCTTCATGAAGTAAATAAGGGCTATCGTTTTCACACTGTTATTCTTTGTGTTTGCTTTGCTCATCATCTATCTCACATAGTTTGTGTGTTCTATAAAAGTAACCACTATGATGTTCCATGAGAATTACTGGTGTGATGGTCATCAAATGGGGAGGTACAAGATAGGAATTTAGGTCCTTGTATTCCGCTAAAGAACTGGATTTTCGTTTGTCTTGTCTTTCACAGCAAAGCTTTAGAAGCCTGCAGTCATTATTTCTATCGCTGCAAAGAAAAATTTATGTTTCTTCTCATTGGCTCTACACCAGTTTTAGGAACTCAGTTTTACCGGAGTTATTCCCTAATTGCATATCTTCTAACTCAGAAATCCATGATTGGACAGTCATGTAGCACTAGAAATTTAGCTGCCTTTCTATAATAAATGTAGGGATGATCTTGGTGTCACTGCCATAGGTTTGTACATGACCTCTTGTTTGTCTATCTGGGAGTCCAATTAGACAACCTGGATAGTTTCAGAACTCATTTTGTCTGAAACGAAGGAGATTTTTCTCCTTTCAATAATGCCATGGAATTTCCAACCTGATTATTAAGAGTGCTGATGACTCAGGAGAGCGGGTTTCTGGCACCACATAACTCACATACTCTTCTGAGTCTTGTATTTTTCTAGAATCCATCAAGTCTAAGTTCCACACAAATTCCAATTCCTATATTATATTGGAGATCTAAGGATCAGAGCAAAAAATCTCCCTCTCTAGCCCAAGTTTCCATTCAACTCAGAAACAGAACTCTTAATTTACGTTTCCCTTGACAAACTGGTTTAACTTACAGGGAAAAGGAGTTTCAGGAACTTGGACAAACTTAAGAGAAATAAATTAGAGGTTAGATAAAATTCAGCCTTCCTACTTCAGCCAGGTTCTGCCATCTCCAGTTACTATAAACAATTGGGATTTTGAACGTGTTGAAAAAAATATTGACAACTTCTCCCAACGGAGAACAAGATTACAGCACCATTTTGAGCCTCTGTGCTGCTCTGCTTGGTGGTAATATAGCTACACAGGATGACTTCAGCCTCAGAGAAAGACACATAGCTGCAGTCACACCTCATCCTAGAAAAAGGGAGGATGTGGCCCCAACATTTGCTATTTGTCAGTAAAGTCATTGTGACACATGTAATGTCTCCTAAGTCTCTCTCTCTCTCTCTCTCTCTCTCTCTCTCTCTCTCTCTCTCTGTCATACAGACATGCATCAATAAAAAAAAGTAAAGTTTCATCCTATTTTTCAAGCATTTAGGTGTACCTATCTTATTTTACATTTTAACATAGGCAAAAAAATGTTGACAATAAAGACAAGAGTAAGGGCTGGCCAAACAGCTCAGAGGGTTAAAGCACCTGCTTAGGCAGACTCAGTGGTCAGGGGTTCAATCCCTGTCCTGCCATGCCAGCCCTGCCCCTGGAGCATGCTGAGATGGCGACTGAGACTGGGCATGGTGGCATGTGCCTCTAATTCCAGGGTTTGGGAGGCCGAAAAACAGAAAGTATCACTACAAGTCAATTCTCGTATTATTATTATTAATTGTTTAATGCATTTAGGACAAGGAATACAGGGTCTACAAAGTCTCACTATGTAGATCAGACTTGTAGTGATTCTTCTGTTTGCAGCCTCCCAAAGTGCTGAGATTACAGGGCTAGCGCCACCATGCCCAGGCTCAGTCGCAGTCTCACCTGGCCCTGTGGGGTGCAGGGCTGGCACAGCACTCAGCGGGATCGAACCAAGTCCAGTCTGTGTAATGAGACCCTGTATACCCTGCACTAAATGCAAAAAAAAAAAAAGACAAGAGAAGATATATAATAAAGAAAGTTTTATCTAGAGATAGAAATCCAAAACAACTTTTCATATTTCCTATGTTTTCTGTGAGGGAGAAAATTATCATTTTCCCCCAAAATACACAAGCCAGAGAAATGGCACTGACTAGCCTTGACCTGGCTTCTGTGGTTGCAGTATAATTCTGTAATGCTCCACTTTTCTGTAAAACAGCATTGGCCATAATCTATCCTAATTTTCCAAGTTGAGGATACTGGCACCACCCCCAGAAAGGCCTCTGTAGCTGGGTGTAATGGCTCACACCTGCAGTCCCAGCACACTGGAGGCTTACGAGGATCACTGTAAGTTCAAGGCCAGTCTGACTACTTGGTGAGATCTTGTCTGAAACTTGAAAAAACTAGAAAGAAAAAATTTATAAAGAAAGAAAAGCCTCTACATAAAAATGTTTAAGGACTCCTGAAGGCTGACTGAGTAAAGACGAAAATGTGTTTTTTTCTGTTGTGGCTTTGGTCAAATCTGTCCCTCACTCAGGGTCTTCGTTTCCTGAGTGAAGGCCCTTCTACCCCTTCACACTGGGCGCCCTTCTCTGCTGTGGTAAAACCTGGACTCCTCTCTCTCTTCTTGCTTCCGTAGCCAGGCTCTCATCCTGTCAGAGGGAAAGATGGGTATAGATATTTTAAAATCAGAATCTTCCTGTTATGTTGGGTAACTGCCTCCTGATTGGAGGTTGGGGACTATCCCCCTCCTTTTTTTCCCCAGTACTGAGGATTGAACCCAGGGTCTTTGGACACTAAGAGACCATATATCCCAGGCCCCTTTTGTTTTCTGTTTTGAGACAGAATGTCCCTGAGTCACCAAGTTGCCAAGGTTGAACGTGAACTTTCGATCTTACTTCAACCCTCCAGAGCACTAGGGTTACAGGCATGAGCCACCAAGCAGAGACTAGTACAGTGATGCTGAGCCTTTTAGAGGTTTCAGGGATAAAAACAGCCTGCCACAGCCACTGGCCTACTATTAGCATTTTAATAAGACCTCCTGGGACTTCATTATCTTTCCAGTTGTTAGAAGAACAGAAGGAGAAAGGGGAGACCAGATGCTTCTGAGAGACCTTATCTCTTTCTTACCACTTAAGTCCCAATGTGCCATTCTATGGAAAACACAGTCTTAGAAACGTCTGTTCTCACAAAAGAAATGAACCATAGTCTAGAACTATTAGAGGAAGCCAAAGGAGGAAAGAAAGACTAGTAGAAATCACTGGAAGAAATAGAGGAAAATTGCTGGAGAGATAGCTCAGTGGAATAAGTGCCTGCCTGGCAAGGGCAGGGTCCTGAGTTCAGCAAAATGTTTTATGGTTATGATATGCAGGGAGAAAAAGAACTGAGAAGATCAAGGACACTGAATATGCATTCAACAGGCTGCCAGCCATGGGAGACTCACTAAACAACCATTTCTTCCCACATTATCTCAAATTGCCTCTAACACAGCCTCCAGGAGTCACCATCATTGATCTGTTGGCAGAGGGCTAAGCCTCCTTCTTATTCATTATGGTATAGTCAGCACATTCAGACCTGGCAGCCAGGAAGGAGTTGGAAAAGAGTAGAGCTCCTCTGGTATTTTGAAGGTAATGACTTGAACAGCTAACCTAACACCTAATTACCAAGGCCCATGCCAGCGTTCCAACTGTATGAACCATGGTTCAACTTCAGCTCTACTGGGGTCACTTCACTGTGTTACTCTCTCTGCTGCTCTAGGTAGGAGCCACAAGCACAGCCCTCCAGGTTTCTACCTACTCTCTCCCTGAGAACTTCCGGCTGCAAGGAGCTCCTTACTTCTCGCATCTGCCTTCTGGTTAGGTAGCTCTGTTAGAAAGCTTTACTTTTTTCTGAGTTGAGGAAACTGTCCTCTCTGTATAACATGCATTCACAGAGAGGCCACATCAGCAGGGAGTTGGGGGAGGGGCAAACAGGGATCTGGAAAAAAAAACCCTGTTGCTGAGAATTTAGGTTAGACAGGAGAGCTGAGAGAGAAACTCAGTTTACTAAACAGCCTGGGTTTACTTCACCCACTACTGAACTTGAACAAGATTTAAGTCCCAAGCCCAGGGTAAGCCTTAAACAGGGAAAAGAGGCCAGAATTGGGAAATTACAAGACTGGGACCTGACCATTGTCAAGGAGTTCCCAACCATCAAGGATATAAAAGGTGGAGAAAAACAAAGTGATCTTCAGGATTGTTATTACTACTATCTTTATGTAAAAATTTTTATGAGTCCTTTCTCAGTGCTTGAAACAGGGTATATATTCAGATAATCAATCAATAAGTATGTGTAAAATGCATGAATCTTGCATGCAAGCCACATTAATAGCTCTAGGATTTCATCACTGCATCATTCATGTGACCAACATATATTACACACCCACTATGTGCTCAGCACTGTGATAGACACCGGGGAATTCACAAATAAATTTGAAATGGGGTCAGAGCTCCCACATTTTGGAAGGGTAAGTGAGACAAAACTTACCCAAGTAGCCACAGCACACTAAGAGATGCCCTAAGATCCAGTGGCCACTAAACTTAAGCTGATGTTGTAAAGAGACTTAGCAAAGAGAGCCCTTGTGAATCCACAAAGCTTCACCTCTACCGATGTTACTCTGGAAACTCAAAGCTGGATATCCCACTCTCAGTCACATGAACTCAGTTGGGTTATTCACATGCAAATCCTGAGGCCTTAGCTTGCAGGCAGAGAGAGCTGTGGGGAGAGCTTGGCTCATGGAGGGTCCTTGCTTCAGGCCTCTCACTTCCTGTCCAGGACTCAGTGCGAGCTGTTCACTGCTTCCCAAGAGCTCACCTTCTCCCTGAACTTACAACTGTGAATTTCATACCTGGCTGCAGCCAAAAGATTTCAGGAAGTGGTGCTTTGGAGACACATCTTTAAAATGAAAACAGATAAAGCAGCTGGCAACCGAGCCAAGGAAAACTCCACTCTTCTGAAGAGCAAACAGTTTTGTTGGTTCTGGAAACATACCTGCTCTCAGCAACCACCACATCCTCCTAATAAATGTACCCCAGCACACACAGGCACACATGTACACATACACACATACACACACACACACACACACACACACACACCTCACACATGCACCCATGAATCCCTGCAGGACCCTTCCCCTGCTGCTCTTTGGAGGGCCCTGTGGCCTGGACAACCTGCACTCCTGAAAGCCTGAGTTATACACTTCTTTCCAGAGAAGTCCCTCACAGCTTCCTTTCTCACGATAAGGTCAATTGCTAACCCAGCTGAATGAAATTTTTGTAAGATTTCTAAGGCAGATATAGCTTTCAGCAATTTTCACTTACAAGCAATGAGTGTTTTGTTTCCAATTTAGTTAAAGGAAAAATAAAAGATGCAAGCTGGGACCATTGAACCGATGAGGGTGGCCTTCGCAGGCTGACTTTCCCTGTGTCGGAGGCAGTTAACCTTACCAAGAAATGTCAATTAATGATATTTCCTTATATAGCTGTAACACATTCCACTTTATAAGATGCTTTCACCAGACTGTACTCAGGTGAGCCTCATAATAAAACCAGCTAGTTGGCCGGCACTGTCATCCCTGCAGGTGAGGAAACTGCAGCTAGCAGGTAATGAGTGACCTGCTCACACACAGGTGGAGAAGAAGCTACTGTGCCAGGACAGGCCCCAAATCTCCCTGGGTTATCTCCAGGACTCTGTCCTTCAAGGCATGCATTTTACTTCTGGAGGGACTGAAAACTGCTCAGAATATAGGCTCTCCATGATTTGAACAGATAGGTCTCTTAGAAGCTCACCTCCGTAAGTCAAAGCATCCCCAAATCATAAAACTGAACTATACAGCCAGTTCTAAAGTGTCATTAAAGAAGCTAAATAAAAGGTTCCTCCAGAACAGAACACTGTGCCTTGAAATCTTTTCTAATTCTCTGCCCTCTAGTACCTGCTTAGGCAGAGCACAGGGACTGGGGTGCCATGCCAGTCCTGCCTGCCAGGCGCTCTGAGAAGGCAATTGAGACTGGAGGTGGTGGTGTATGCCTGTAATCCCAGTGCTTGGGAGGCTGAAAATAGGAGGATCACTATAAGTCTGATTTATGTAGTGAGACCCTGTAGACCCTGTCCTAAATACAGAAAATAATAATAATAATAATAATAATAATAATAATAATACCTCCCCTCCTGCTGCTGTTTGTCCCTGCTGCTCTTGAGCAGTTTCTTCTTCCCTTTCTTCTTCCCTCTTCTCCCTCTGTCCTCTGTCCTCTTCCCACAGCCCTGTCTTCCCCTCCTACCCTTCCTTTCCTCCCCTCTCCCGGCTTTCCCCACCACGCTCTGTGCAGGCCCTTATCACATGCCATTGGCACACTTATTCACTCTCACAGTCTCCCTTTTACCATCTTCAAATCGTGCTCTCTCTCTCTGGATCTCTAGAAATAGAGTGAAGGGCTGAGCTCTGTGGGCAGTGCTAAACAACTCGAGCACCCCTCAGAAATCTGGAAGAACAGACGGAAGGCTATCACTCCAAGGAGGTGCTGGTGTCAGCACACTACAGCCCAGAATGGTCTCTAACCTCATCAGATCCATCTTAGCTGAAATGGGGACTCACACTCCAGCCAAGAAGAGCTCTTTTGTCATTTGCTGAGTTTCTAAGATCCTGGAGTCACTTAAAAAATTCTCTAACCCAGGCCATTATGGAAAGATGAGCCGAGAGCCAAGCCTGGGAATGCTGTCAGCCTTCTGTATCCATAGGATCTGCATTGCGGAATTTAACCAACTATGAATTGAAAATATTTTTTTAAAAATCTTTGAACCTGAACATACACAAATTTCTATTGAACATAATTCCCTCTTTCATCCATGTGATGTCTTTCTACCAAGCATTTATTTTATGTTAAGTCTATAAATATCTTAGAAGTAAATTAAAGTAAATGGAAGATATCCAAGTGTGGTAGTGTACACTTTCAATCTTAACACTTTGGCAGGCTCAGGAAAGAGCCTTTCACAAGTTGGAAAGTTTGGGCTGGCCAGATAGCTTAACAGACTAAAGTGCCTGCTTAAGTAAAGCACAGGGATGGGGATTTGATCCCTAGCATCCTATCTGGTCTTCCATGCATGCTGCCACTGCACTGTGATCATCTGTTTCCCTTGAGTTCTTTGTGGGCAAATTCTAACACATCTTTGTCACTTTGGCCTCTAGGACACAGCTAGATTATAGGAAAATGATAAACAGTTACATAAAAGGAAGACAGAAAAAATGGCATAAAAAGAAAACAGGAAAAATGTATGAAAGAAAGAAAATATTCTCAGGTTATTG
>PVKN010002220.1:0-44109 GCA_004027915.1 Capromys pilorides | reverse complement strand
AAGGGAAGGGAAGGGAAGGGAAGGGAAGGGAAGGGAAGGGAAGGGAAGGGAAGGGAAGAGAAGAGAAGAGAAGAGAAGAGAAGAGAAGAGAAGAGAAGAGAAGAGAAGAGAAGAGAAGAGAAGAGAAGAGAAGAGAAGAGAAGAGAAGAAGAGAAAAGAGAAGAGAAGAGAAGAGAAGAGAAGAGAAGAGAAGAGAAGAGAAGAGAAGAGAAGAGAAGAGAAGAGAAGAGAAGAGAAGAGAGGACTGCAGAGGCTACAGCTTCTGGCTCACAGTTTTCCTCCCTTCCAGGCCACTCCCAGGCTGGTGGGCAGAGTGACCTTACAACACTGGACTCAGTGCATGTCCTCTTCACCTGGGCACTTTCTTTTCTTTTCTCCATCTCCACATCATGAATAAGTTAATTTTACTTATCCAGCCACTCCTATTTCCCATAACCGATGCAGTTCTGAAATAGAAATTAGAATTACTGCTGAATACCACACTTCTTCCCAGTGATTCCTCCCCAATTTTCCTCAGCCAACCATCAAGTCAAGGGGACCTGTCTGTCCTTGACACTGGCCCCTGTCATGGTCTATGAGCTATCCCAATCTTCTGTTTCTTCACCAGCCGGGTTAAACTTCCTGGTTATCTTTTTTTTTTTTTTTTTTTTTTAACTTAAAAATTCTATTTTATTCCTGGTATCATTATCACAATTTCTGTGGTCATCATTTAGTCCCTTTCTTGCTAACTTCTCTCAACTCTTGTCAGTAAACATTTCAGCTTTTTTCCAGGCTAAAATTAAGCTAAGTGATAAGTCTCATGGCATTCTGGGTATTCTTCAGATCTTTCTTAATGCAAACCTGATTGCTTCAGTTCTTTGCTTTAAATATTTCAGAGGTTCCAGATTCTGAAATCCCTTACAGGACCTGCTTCTGTTTGGCCACTGCTTTATCTCCTCTAACCCCTTTTTAAACTTCTGTTCCTGTCTACTGTGATATTCAAGTACTGCATTGTTTGGGACAAGTGCCTTTTCTTCCTTTATTCCTGCATTCCTGTTTTCATTTTCCTTGCCGCTCCCCATTCTTTTCCTCTCTTCTCCTCCCATCTGATCTGTGTCATCCCCCACACATCTCTTTACACAGAGTCCTTCTTTCTCCTGAAAGGAGTATTCTTGCCTGGCTTCCTTGCACTTTAGACCATTAACCATTAAGAAAGCCTTTCCTGATTCTAAGTCAGGATAGCTTGTCCTTGTTTTTCATAATAATTCCTGAAAGCTGCATACGGGATGTCTTACCCAGCACTCTGTTTACCCTACCACCTGCCCACTGTACCTGTGCCCTTGGCAATCATATTTCTTCACAGACTGTAGTAAACTAACCCCCGTTACTCTCTATCTCCCTTATAAACTTTCTTCATATGATCATGAGTCTACCCTCCTCTCCAGATCCAGAACACTCCTGTACATCTCCAGTATACCAAATACTTCATGTCTATAAATAATTTGCTGCTTCTTAAAAATTTTGTCTCCTACTCTCTATTGAGAGATTTCCTGCTCAAGCTTGAAAATTTAACTCAGATGTCAACACTTGCATAAGTCCAATTTTCTTCTCTGTGCTCCTTCAACATTCTACTCAAATCTCTCTCAGAGCGTGGAGCCCTGTAATTCCAGACATGCAAGCGTGTCTCCCACTGAGACAGTATCTTCAGTGGCACAGCCAACTATTCAACTCCACATCCTTTAGGCCTTGTAGTAGAGGAAAGGTTTCAGCCATAATCACACAAGGATGCTATGATTCAAAGTCTTTCTCCATATCCCACAATCTTTATTATGTTTTCAATTTCAGCTGTTTTCCAATTGCAATTGTCAGAGAGTCACCCTCTAAAACATATATGCTCTTTATTCTGCTTCTAACTAGTGAGTATTTACAGACAAAACTGTCTCCAAACTGTGTCACTGATGGTTTCACAAGGCACAAGAATTTGCTAAAGGCAAAGTTGGTTGTTTTGCCCATGCATTTCTATTTTTCACAGGAAGATGATGGTGCAATTTCATTCTGGAATAAAACACATTTAAGTAAAAATTTATTAGAAGAAAACTAATGTTTTGTAAGTTTATTACTTCTTCTCTTCCTTAAAAGATCTCCTATAATCTGAATGAAATGTGTGAGAATGAAAAAGAAACACCAAAACATACATTTTTACTCTAGAAGCTGATTAATGACTCTAACTTTCTTGAAAATAATGTTATTTTACTGATACATGAAAACTTCTGGATTGTTACTGAGCCTTAAAGCAACAAATTTCTACATTGTCTGTCTCTGTCCCTGTCTCTGTCTCTCTTTCTCTCTCTCTCTCTAACATATCATCTGTTGATCTAACTCAACTGCCTCACTCTGACTTTTACATTAATAAAATATGGAGAAATTGAAAAGATGAGGTGTCATTGGATAACTGTATATTTCCTCTTGCTCGAGTTGAAACAATGCAAGTGTATCTTTATTACACTTCACTGAATTATTGAATTTGCACTGGATTTCTCCCAAACAAAAACATATTAAGGCTCTCAAAAGGAGCTGCATTTTTTTGAATATAGGGAAAACAAGTCAGTAGTGTGATACTGTTCAGAATATTCAAATCGGCTATGCCTGCAGTGTAAAGCTACTCTGTTATGAATTTGAGCTGCATAGTTTCCAGACTTGACTTGGCAGCAAGATTTGTGGCTTTGCCAAACTATTTAGCACGTCTTCACAGCATTTCAGTCTGTCCTGGGGCATGCTTAATAAAGTGTGTGATTCCACAGCCTTCCCCACTGGGCTAACTGGAGCTTGTCACCTGCCGAGTGGTTACAACCACTCCTTCTAATGAGGGGGGACAGACAAGTTCTCTGCACCCGTGCTGAGTGCCTACTTTTCAGGAGGGACACATCAAAGATGGTTGTCCAAGGCTAAAACATAGACATGCAGGGAAACTGAAATGCACAGCTGGATGGGATAGAAAAGTGGCCCACACCAAATACCAGCACACATCTCCACTCTTATCACGCATAGTGAAAATTACATGCCAGAAGCTCAGAGAGAGTCAAGATGACTGTTTAGCCTGAAGCTACTAGACTAACCATTCTCTTCCTCTTTACAGTTGAGAATGCACAGGTTAAAAAAAAAAAAAGGTAGGAATTCTGTCCAGAGTCAAACAGAAAGTCATCCAAATATCTGAATCTAGTCTCTGACCTGAAACTCCCCTTTACCAGACCTCTCAAACTATTCCACCTAAAAATATTGAATTACAAAAGAAAGCATTCTTATTTAATCTAAAATGCCTCCCAAACTGTCATATGTTCAGAGATGAATGTTTGGAAGATGACTGGGTGGATCACAAGGATGCTATCCTCATCAGTGAATTAATCTATTGATGACAGAATGTGACCGTGTTACTGGGGGTCGTGAAGACTGAGCAAGTGGGGCTCAGTCTGAAGGAGTAGCTATGGGGATGTGGCCATGGGGGCATGGCCACAAGGGCATGGCTATGGGACGTGGTCTTGGGGCGTGGCTGTATCTTGTCCCTCTGTGGATAGTTCCTGCTCTGGCTGCTTCCCAGCTGCTCCGAGGTGAGCGCTTTCCTTTGCTTTGCTTTCCCCCACCACAGGCCCAGAAACAGCAGAGCTGGTGACCTCTGAAATCATGAGGCAAACTAAATATTTCCCCACTTAAACTGTTTCTCTCAGATTTTGGTCACAGTGACAAAAGACTGACTAATAGAGAGGGTACAAGGAAAGGAGTTATCACCCATATCAGCTGAGCACAAGCATGACGTTTCTTTAAAATCACATGTTGTGATTCTTATGAACTTTGTATTCTATGTAGTGAAGTGTAACGGGTGGATTAACATAAAATTATTTTCCCTCAAAATTACTAGATAGAGCCACACTTCAGGGAGACACCAAATTTGTTCTATATCTTTGCATATCCCCAGGGCTGAAGATACCCAAGTTCAAGCAACATTTCTGCTGCATGTGTACAGCCCCAGGTCCACTGACTTCCTTGAGCACAACCTGAAAGAGTCTTGTAGGACACACATCATATTGTCATCTGAGCCATCTAGACTCATCTTTTGATGTGCATTCATGGGAGCAAAAGGCAAATAAAGAAATATTCTCCTTACACAATTCTTGCATTTAATCTTAATCCACCAACCTGGAAAATTGTTACCTAGATTTGCTCTAGAATGGTAGATGAGAATGATGAAAGAATCACAATTCCTTAGAGAATGTACAACAATACTGTCCTATCTTCAAAATTTGTATATAAGAAGTACAATAACATGAAGGCTCATATAATTTTTTTTTTTGTGGGACTGGGGTTAAACTTACGACCTTGCACTTGACAGGTAGGCACTTGTGCCACGGAGCTATCTCCCCAGTCCCTAAGGCTCATACAAATTAAGAGTTGATCAGGAACACAGAGTCAAGTGGTTGTTAGGGATCCTGGTTTTCTATTTTCTGGCTCTTAGCCTGTGTGTTTACCAGCTTTCCACTGCTATGTCAAAATATCTGAGGCCTCCGAAGGAAACATTTATTTGGGGTCCCACATCAGAGGTTTTAGTCCATGATCAGGAGGCAGGAAGACGAAAGGAAACATGATAGAAAAGTCTGGTGAAAGACAGCTTCTTACTTCATAGTAGGCAAGAAGCAGACAGAAAGGATAGAGTAAGACAGAGACAGAGGCACAGAGATGGGAAACAACACATCATCCCAAGGCCATGCCTCCACCTTTTAATCCCTTAAACTAAGCCACACTCCCTAATAGCACATTTAGGCATGAACACATCAGCAGATTAATCCGCTGCTGAGGTTAGTGACGCCATCATCCTATTACTTCCAAAACGTACATCAGCTGGCCTTTGAGGGATGTTCTAGATTGGAAATTGCACTGTTCTCAATAGAAAAGTGAGAGCCTATAGGAGTAAGATTCTTTTTTTCCAATATCAGTTCATCTGTCTTTCCTGACAATCTTTTGTTGCAATCATATCACAAGATCTGAAACAATTATTTTAGAACAGAAATATTGGGCACAAAAAGTATTGGACACACTAGTACATTAATCCATGAATGATAGGTTGCATACTGGCAGAATGGGCATGTCACACATCCATGGCTGAAAAGTCAGAGGGAAACTCTTTGTCTTCTAGAACACCCCAGGACAACCACCGACTGGTCATAGCTAACTTCGTGTCAGTTTGGCTGGGCAAGGGACATCCAGACATGTGGTCACATATTCTAAAAGTGTATCTGTGCAGATATGTCTAGACAAGAAGAGCATCTGAATTGGTAGGCTGAACACAATGGAAAACCTCCCCCATGGTGGGTGGGTTGCATCTGAAGAAATGCCTGCCTAAAAAGAATGAAAAGGCTAAGTAAACTGCTCTCTCTCGTCCTTATTCTCTGTCTCTCTGTTGCTCAGTGGAGAGAGACATTGGTAAGGCTTGTACTTCCTATAGACTCGGTCTGTATCTTACACCATGAATTTTTCTGGTTCTCAGATGCTGATTCAGAGTGGAAATCTATCATTCTCTTTTGGCTTTGTTGCTTGCAAAGTAAAGCTCCTGGGTCTTCCTAAACTTCATATTTGCATGAATATATATATATATTGCATGAAATATATATATATATATATATATATATATATATATATATATATATATATTTCTCTGGAGAATGCTAACTAAACAGAAACTCAACATGGCTCCTACCTCCTACTCTTAGAGCTATATCTAGACCTTCCGGGAGATGACTTCGGGCTGATGACTATGCCACCGTCCTGTTCCAGCTGCCATTACAGTGTCTTAGTCACTTTCTCATTGCTGGGACCGACTACCTTGTACTTCACTTTGAAGGGCAAGAGGTTTCTTTTGCTATTACAGTAGTTCCCAAGTTTCAGTCCCTGGTTGGCAGGCTCAGCCATAACAACAGCACGGTGGCAGGACCAGCTGTGGAGGAAAGCTGTTCATGCCGTGGTAGCCAGAAGGAAGAAAAAGAGGACCCAGGGACATGAATGCAGCTTTACAAACTCTGTCTCCCAGAGCCCCCTCCAGCCAGACCCACCTCCTGACCCTATGAGCTTCCAGACACAGGAGGATTGCAGGGGCATTTTAGTTCCAAATCATAACAAATAACACATGTATTTTTTTTTCTTCTTTTCATTATGGAATGTTTACTTTAAAATAAAACCATTTACCTGGTCTATGCCTTTTATGGCTATTGAGTAATGAAATTTATGGCATGTCTTCTACTAATATACTTGGACTCCACAGAGGAATTTATGTTTCTTAAGTTTAATAAAATATTATGCATATGCTCTTTTTACATTTTTGGCAAAATTCCCATTACATTGGCTTGACACCATTAATGCATTTTTTTTATTTTCTATTTTAATACAGCCTGTACTCCCTGGGATTTCTATTAGCAATGCAGGGAGACTTAGAGCAGGATTTTAGAACTAAAAGTTGTTACTTAAACCCTTGCACAATGTATAATTAAATGTAGGACAATGAAGAATGATATAGCACATTTAATAGATGAAGCAAATTATGTGGCAACTATGAGGAAAAAACTTGAAATTTTGTCCCTGTGATGGGGCCTTTTAAGGCCAACTAATGCTTTGGTACCCAATTCTCTTGGCAATGCCCAGGAAACACCTGAGGTAATAAGGGAAATGATGGCTATGGGGTTGCTTTCCAATATTCCAATGTTAAAAATGAAGCATAGTTCCAAATACCCTGTGGAGACATCAAAGCTCCCACAGACTAGGAAAGGCCACAGATGTCCCCAAACATACACTCAAATAGTAGCTCCTTGATTGAAGAAAAGCAGGGCTTTGCTGGATCCTTTCCATTACTCTGAGCCTAGCTTGTCTCATGCAGAAGACCTTTTGCTGCACATACCCCTACTGGTGTCATGGCTGCCTATGGCAACAGGGTGGTGCCATGCCCACCCAGCACCTGCCTCTTCCCTCTTGCCTTGTATCCCAAAGATCCAAAGAGAAGTCCACACACTCTGACACAAGTAGGCTACAACTATGAGTGTCTCTCTGTGATCCTGCAGGGGAGGCTCCTCTCTGTGTCAAACCCTGAACCCATGTAAGATTCCACAGTCATATAACAAGTACTACATCATGAATACTCGGAGCCAGATGCCAGTGATGCTCAGGGTAATGAGACAGAGCGGAAGCATGGAAATCAGCATGAGCGTGGATCATTTCTGGGCAGTAAACAGGTGCCTGGAGGCATGTGATGCTGAAGGCTTAGAACAGAGTACTGACTCAGGCCTGGAGTACAGACAGGATTTTCTGGAGTAAAACCTGAACTGAGTGTGAAGGAAGTTGGAAATGTAAATGAGGCAAGAGGAAGTTTTCTTTACCTTTCACGTAGTACTTTCTTAGCTTACAGTGTGTCTTCCCAAAGATGACCTGATGATGTAAAATTTGGGCTCCAAAACCACAGGGTACGGTGTCCTCAGCCCTCGAGTGTTCCTCGAGTGTTCGACCCTATGACACAGTCCAGGGAGTCACCCACTTGGTGAAGCTGATCTCTCCAACTCTCCACCCACACCCCCACAAGCATCCAATCTGCAGCATCTTGTAAAAGCAATGTGTTACCTCAGGGTTATAAGGAAGCTTAAAACATGGCTTCTCAGTTGGCAGAGAGAGGCAGAAACATTGGGCAAACACCTAGGTACACAAGCAGAAGTTCTAGAAAGACAAAGCAAATGATGCTGTGCCCTGATTGTGCGGGGTTTTTTTCCTCCAGTATTTCATGAATGGTTACTGTAACCAATTTAGATTTTCAATTCCATGGCCCATCCCATAGGAAGACAAAGAACCTCAATTTCAAAATTTATAAATATTGAAAGTGAAATAGTCTCATTAAACTTGAATGAGCATTTATATAGTCATTGAATTTGGTTGCCGCAAAAAATGATACACAGCTAAAACTCCTTTAACCATTTCAAAGAAAATGTAGGTACCCCCAAAAAAATTCCATTTCATAACAATAAGACCCCAATTTTTTTTCCATTTTAGAAAACCAATTAGAGCACTAGAGTAGGAAAAACATCCCAAGAAACAGTCTATAAAATCACGTAGTAATTGGGCCAATTTATAAGAGGTAACTGAGAAATGCCTAAAATTGTCATTTCTCATGGTTAGGCCTGAATAGAAAAGAATGTGATTAATAAATAACTTAAGCAGCAAACAGAAGGTACTTACAATGCACGAATGCTCTGGGGAGATGAGGCATTGAGAAAATCATTACTATAAAGTACAGGCAGGCATTTTGCTTAAAGAGGCTGAAACAACTTTTCAAAACATCACATTAAGGGACTATTTAGGCTGAAATTGCTTATTAAGATTTCCTGTAAGTGGCCATTCAATTGTAAGGTCAAACTAGAAATGTTAAGATGAGTTTCAATCAAGAATTTTTCAGGGTGCGTCAAAGTCCAAGGACCCAACCAAGTCTAAGTATTCGACCTTTCCTCCCAAGTTCTCCCTAGAAGAGAGCACTAGGTACCATCTCACTTGCTTAGTTACACAACCCTGTCTTGAAATTCTACTGACCTGTTCAGAAAGCACTTCATTGCTGAGTAGTGCCGTTCTTCAAGCAGAAGAGTAAAACTTTGGAAAGGGACAGACCTCTGGCATTGAGAAATGGTACTTACAATGGTGATGGGTGAATTGGAAGGTTTACAATAAGCTTAAGCTCCATGGGCTTGCTTCAGTCATTCTTTCCACCCCTAGTTCCTCCCCAAACAATTTCTGCAGGAGACATCTATTGATGTGGACTACTAGAAAGCTTTTCCCTCTTCTTCTGGCAACATCACCTCCCCACTTTGCAGAGCTCTTTCTCTCCCAGCCTCCTGGTTTTGCATTATGAGTTTACAACCACTGTCCCCATAGTGGAGCCACGAAATACAGGTATCCTGAGGAGGTCTTTCCATCCTCAGTCACAACAGTGGGCTCAGGGATGATGTTGTACCCCAAGTCATATCCACCACATGTCATCCCTTAGTAAAACATTTGTAAATCTAAGAGGTCAGCAGCCTGGAGTTGGTATTTTACTCACTGGCCTCAAAGCCATATGGCTGAAGAGTCCCAACTGCTAACTCTTCCCTGTTTCCTCCCACCCTTATGTAGGTGGTGGCCAGTGTGTGCTGCAGCTGGCTCTTTGTTGTCATTGAAAATACCAGAAGGTTCACCCTGATTGCCCTAGTCCAGTCCTGCACTTCCTTGCCTCACACATTCTTTACTGCTGAATCTCAACAAACAATCCTAACCAACACCTGTTCATAAGAAGGTGACTTTCTCTACTAGAATCAACTGTGGTTCCACTCCAAAAGAAATGCATACATACAAAGAAGGATGAACCTCTAAGCGAAATGATACACCATGACACATGGGGAGTGATCACAAGTGTAGAGGGTATTCATCCTCAAGAAAAGGAAAGCTTATAAGACATGACTGTTCACTGCGAAGCTCTTCAGTTCTGTCATATTCTATTAGGTTGGTGCTTACCTGAGTCAATCTTGAATGGACAGCATAAACTAGGGGGTTATACAAGTTAATCATTTTTTGTAAAGAATGAATCTATTGCTTTACTCACACCACAGCTGTTACTGAGATCATTCTGAGCCAAGAGCGGGCAGATGGGAGTTTCTTGGGTAGAGGGCATACCAGCTGCTGAAGCCAGCAGAGGACAACGAGGTGATGCTACACTTATGGATTTCATTGGTGTATACAATGCCAGGAATCAGTGTGACCCAAAACACTGATAAGAGAAAGTTCCTCTCTTAAATGAGATTTTACATTGTTATGAGTCCTGGCTTCCTCTGAAAACCAGAAGGATTGAGGAGGGGCCGATTATTGTCATGGAAGGCTGACCTAACAGGTGTCTTATTCAATTCTCCCATCCTTGGGACAAAATGCCTGACATCTGCAAGTTAAAGGAGAAGGGGGTTTTGCCTGACAGTTTCAGAGATTTTAGTCAGTTGTTGGTGGAAGGCTTGGGCAGATGGCAGCTGGTTACAGTGTGGTGGTCCAGAAGTAGGGGGAGAGAGATCTACTCTCCAAGGTGACTTTCCTAATGATCAATCTCTTCCAACCCAACCTTACCTTATTACAACAACTTACTTGGCTACTGAATACATCTGCTGATGAATCCACTCATGAACACAGTACTCCCGTGATCCGGTTACCTTCCAAAATCCCTTCATTCAAGCATGTGAGAATTTGAGAGGACACTCTAGGTGAAACCACAACAGTTGGAGTTACTAGTATGGAAAAAGTTGAAATCTAGTGATGATGTGAGGCAAGAGAGAAAGAGAGACAGGAAGGCAGGTAGGCAGGCAGAGACAGAGACAGGGAGAGAGAGAGAGAGAGAGAGAGAGAGAGAGAGAGAGAGAGAGAGAGAGAGACAGAGATAGAGACAGAGACAGAGACAGAGAGACAGAGACAGAGACAGAGACAGAGACAGAGACAGAGACAGAGACAGAGAAAAAGGAAGAGAAACAGAGACAGGGCCAGCCAAATAGCTCAGCAGATTAAAGCACCTGCAAGCAGGTGCAGGGGCCAGGGTTTGATCCCCATGTCTACTGTGCCAGACCCTCCCCACGGGGCACTGAAATAGCAATTGAGACTGGGCATGGTGGCATGTGCCTGTAATCCCAATGCATGGGAGGCTGTAAACAGGTGGACCACTACAAGTCTGATCTAGTAGTGGGACCTTTAACACCCTGTAGATCCTTCCCTAAAATACAAAAAAAAAAAAAAAAAGAGAGAGAGAAAGAAAGAAAGAAAATAGACGGAGACAAAAAGACAGGCAGACAGACAGACAAACAGACAGAGGACAAAAGGTAAAATTGCTACTTTGGTAAAATTTGGAAATTTTGTTTTACAGAGAAAAACATATAAACATATGAATAACCAGACATTTAAAAGCCAGAATCTATTGCATTCTTCCCAAGGATGCTGACAGGGAGCCAGTGACCGAAGTATAAAATGTAGATTAGTTATTTAACCATTGTTATTATGCTTTAACTGTATACATTTAAGACAAGCCTTCTTTAAAATGCAATAACTGTAATTTTTAAAATGAAAGGTCTTCAAAAAATGAACTCAGGTTAAACTAGGTTTTTAAAGTCATTACAATCACTGTCATAAGGATGAAGTAAGAAGGTTGTTCTGTTCTCCAATTTAATAACACTTTTGACTGCCTCGTAAATTGTGTGATATATGGTAATTTGGCATCCAGGATTTGATTGGCTTGCTCCTCCAACCCTTCTTCATAAGTTAATGTCATCATGAACACAGACAGGTTCTTTCTTTATTTCTCTGCATACTTTTAAAGTAGCTATTAACCCTTACTTACCACCAAGATACTATTAATCTAACACCAGCAACAACCAAAATCTATGGCAATCGAAAGACAATGAATATCCCTAATAATCAATCTGACTAGTTGCAGACATTTTAGAAAACAGAAAATAATTGTTTCCTTCTTAAGTAATCCAGAGGGCATTTTTATTATACTTTTCATGCATTTAAATTCTGTTGTAGTTCATAATTATGTAAATCCACTGTAAATTCTATCAAAGCTTCATCTCTATTTGAGGAGACAAATGCTTTGACAGAAAGGATTCCATAAATATCCAGAGTTTTTATTTATTTATTTATTTATTTATTTATTTACTTACTTACTTACTTATTTATTTTATTTAGTATTTTTAGGGAAGAGTCACTACTAGATTGGACTCATAGTGATTCTCTTGTTTACAGCCTTCTAAGAGCTGGGATTACAGGCATATGCCACCACGCTTACTTTGTAGATTAGGCTGGTCTTGAACTCACAATGTCCTCCTGCAGGGTGTTCAGGGTCTCACTCCTACATCAAACTCTAGTGATTCTCTGGATTACGCCTAGTCTCAATTGCTGTCTCAGCGTGCCCTGGGGGTGGGGCCGGCATGGCAGATTCAGGGATTAAACCCCCAGCCCCTGTGCCTGTTTGCAGGTGCTTTAATCCACTGAGCTATTTGGCTGGCCCTTCTAATATTTTGTTGTTGTTGTTGTTGTTGTTGTTGTTGTTGTTGTTGTTGTTGTTGTTGTTTTGCAGTATCAGGGACAGAACTCAGGACCTTGTGTTTGCCAGGATTTGCCAGGCAAGCACTTATTTCACTGAGCAATCTCCCCAGCCCCCACATCCATGTGAATCAAGTGTTGAAAGATGCAGACATTACAGCAGTGCTTCTAACACTGTGTGGGGTAGGAAAAGCACAGAGCACTATGGTGACACACAGGAAGGCACCCCACTGCGATCTTTGTGAGGCCAGAGACCTAGAGAAAGTCTTTCTCAGGTCTTAGAGGTTGTCTTTAAACTGACACAGAAGAGAAGTTGCCAGGACCCCCAAAAAAGAGGAGGGGTTCATTGCAACAGGAGCAAGCAGCGTTATGTGGAAGGCAAAGAGGAAAAAAAAAGTATGGATGAGAATTTCCTTTATGAAGAGAGAAATAAGGCTTAGCATGGTCTAAACATAAGGAACAGCTGGGCATGGGGGCACATGCCTGAAATCTAGCACTTGGGAGACTGATGCAGGAGGATCATTGTGAGTTCAAGACCAGGCTAATCTACAAAGTAAGCATGGTGGTGTACACCTGCAATCCCAGCTCTTGGGAGACTGTAAAGAAGAGAATCACTATGAGTCCATTCTAGTAGTGAACCTGAGCTGCATAGCAAAACTCTGTCTCAAGGAGTACATACATACATACATACACACATACATACATACATACATACATACATACATAACAAGAGGAAAAAAACATGGAAAATATGGTCAAAGAGATATGAAAAAGATTCCATAAAGAAAAGGTGCATAAACTAACAGCTTAGATTTTAGCCTACTAGCAATTTCTGAGCAGGGAAGTTTTCTAAGAGAGGGACATAATCAGACTTCATTCAGCTTTTAAAGCTTCCCATGACTATAAAAGTAAGAGTCACTTTGGACAGAGTACACCCAGAAGTTTGGAGTGCAGTTTACTATAACTATATTCTCAGTAAAAAATGATGATCAATTTGCCTTTGAAAATTATGGGACACGTGGAAAGAAATTCTGATATTTAAAAAGTACTTAAGAGGGCTGGCCAGATAGCTCAGCAGACTAAAGCACCTGCTTAGGCAGGCACAGGGACCAGGCTTCCATCCCCAGCATGCTGTGCTGGTCCCACCCCCCGGGTGCACTGAGACAGCGACTGAGATGGTGACGGAGACCCAGTGCTTGGGAGGCTGAAAACATGAGGACTATTATGAGTCTGATCTGTGTAGTGAGACCCTGTAGACCTTGCACTAAATACATTAAAAAGAAAAAATTGTTTAGGAGGCACATGCAATAGGATTAAATGACTAATCAGATCCAATAAGTGGCCAAAAATAAAGTTGTCTGTGGTGATATCCATATTTGTGGCTTGAGCAAATTGGTGGGTTGCTCACTGAGATGGAAGAGCTGGGGAGGCACATGCCTGTGAGGAAGGAGGACTAAGGGCTCAGGGGAGGGCGTACTGAAGCTGAGAATCTCCCCATGGGATTCTTAAGGGCAACATTTAGTAGATAGCACAAGATATGAGCCCAAAGTATAACAAAGACTAGGGATTCTGGGACAAATTGCTTCTCAGGGCACAATCTAAAAGAAGGCACAGGGGCTGGGGAGATAGTTCAGCAGCATAAGCACCTGCCTGGTAAACCCAAGATCCTGTGTTCAATCCTTGGCACGAGAAATAAAACAAATAAAAATATAAGAGTCATTCACTAAAGTGGTGTGTGTTTGGTTTTTAAATATGGAAATTGGACTAACGTTAAAAAGAAAAAAGCACATATTCAAGTGTAACCATCTGAACTGACTTAATAGAGGACAGGATTTCAGTAAGTAAGCTGTTTTTTCAAGTTCCTGTTACCTAAAAGAAGTGCAATGTGAGAAAAATCAATACTACAGAAACTTATGACTCTTTCCATTTAACTGTGGTGTAAGGTGTTTGTGGGTGTGCGCAGCAGGGAATGTAGCAGGAAAGAGGGTTGAGTCAATGTTTTAGAAAAAAAAATCAACTTACAAGGAAGGACCCCCTGAACTTCACTGTATAGTCAATACAGATTTTTAGGAGGTGTTTGTCTGGGAAATGGTGGCTTTGCAAATTTCACAGATTATGTCTCCTGTGGCTGAACCCTCACTAAGAAAGCAAAATTTGAGATCCTCAGAAAGAGCCTCAACTATGATCCTCACCTTAGCCCTCAGAAGCAATGTGGTTGAGTTAGTCATCCCTTCCTTGGACTTAGGGTAGACAGTGTTACATCCAGTTCTCAAAACTGCTGTGAAGGTGAGAGGTTGTAGGTTAAAGGTATTTGCTGCATAGGAAGCTACCATATGTGAAGAAATGTGTTTAATGGTGGCTGCAGTGGTTACATTTCCATTGTCACCTGTGTCTTGGCCAAGCTGGCCCCTCCAAACTAGCGCAGAGCAAAAACAACAGCCATTTCTGCTGGAAAATGTAGGCCCAGTTGTAAAGAACCATATTTCTTCTTGCAAACAATGACTACTCTGTTCAAAGCAGCAGAGAAATCTCAGAACTAGGAGAGAAGAGCTGAACTGGCTCATCCGCTTGTGCTCTTGTGTGTTTTACATGAACCTGTGACACACTGGTGACTGGAGTTCCACCAGCTGCATAACTTTCAAAAATATGCTCCCAAAGAAACCTGAATCTGAATCTGGGGGTGGCACCCAGAGGTATGTACCTAAGTAACAGAGTGTACTTCCCCTAGATGTATGAAGATGCCATAATACTGGATGTGGAAGAATTGGAGGGTAACTATTTCCTATATATCTAAAATTCTGTATACCATGCCTGTACTGGGCTAGAATTACAAAGTTCACCCTTCGGTAGAGAGGGTTTGTGCAGCAGGAGCGCTGTTCCACGGCCTAGAGGGCAACCTCACACTCTGCTTCTCTAGATGGTAATGATAGAGAAGGCTTCCACTCAGCCTTTTGCCCAAGAGCAAACAACAGCTGAGAATGGTAAATAGAAGATTCCAATGAGAAGAACCATACCTGAAGAATGGTCAGGAGAATAGAAGACAGTTGCAAGCTCCACTCATAACCTAACCTGCCAGCTTCACACATGCTTTCTTACTTCAGAGATAAAAGGCTGTTACCTTAAAAGCAGTGGGCAGAGCATTAGCACAGTTACTAAGCCTCAGCAACCTCAGGGAAGCACAGGTGGGCCTCAATGGATGTACAGAAAAGAGTATCTTGTATATCAGGCCTGGACTGTGCTACCGTACAAGACAGGTATCATAAGGCTGGTGAGCACACTTGCTTCGGCAGTGTGCAAGAGAGCCTGCTCCTGATCATGCAGGAGACATTACCTCATCCTTCAAGGTTTTGATTCAAACAAAGCTTGAAAAATGGTCCAGATAAGGAGCGATCAGAGCCTCATACACTTGGCATCTCTGGCAAGATTTGTAGATGCACAATAGACCCATGAAAGAATGCATGTCAGCACTGAACCTTGTGCCTCTGGGACACTTGAAGTTTTCTTTGCCCTTTAATATAAGGAGTGTTGTTCTAAAGACTAGGGAGGACCTTTAAGCCTCACGAGTCTGTGATATGATAACCAAGAGTCAAACACATACAGAGAGAGAGAGAGAGAGAGAGAGAGAGAGAGAGAGAGAGAGAGAGAGAGATGATTTAGGTCACTTTCAGAGCTGTCCATGACTTTATAATAAGGAAATAAGAATATTCCAGCCCTGGGGAAGAAATTTCTGTTAATTCTTTAGGAGTTCACAATCTGCCACACAAATCAGAGTAATACGGTAAATTGTGATAAGCACAGTGACACATGTGGAGTTCCATTAAGTCTTTTGTTCTCCCTGGAGAAAGGAAGAAAGGCTTCTTTATGCGATCTAGCAATATCAAATTATCTGCTATTTTTTAATATTGCACATCTTAAAGTCATATCTGGGGTTGTTTTGTGAAAAGTGAACTGATGAATAATTTAGAATGGTATCTTAGCACCTCTCCCTGCATATAAAAAATGTAATCTGACTTAATGGTATGTTGCCATGATAACATTAGGAAAGCCCCCCAGGGGTAACTGGGACATGTGTGGCTTAATGAAAAGTCAATGAACATTACTGGAATTCATATGACGTGTATTTCATGCTGGGAGTGTGTGTTTTCTGGGCCACAATGCTAGTCTCCTTCTCCTGAGAGTGTGAAATGTAAGCAGTGTGTATGGTGGCTTGCCTTCACTTAAAGAGCTAATTAACTGTTTATCATGAATTCCTCTTTTGGAAATCAAGAGGCTTATGGAAATCCTTTGGAAACGCAAGTTGGGACTCATGTAAATTCATTATTCATTGAAGTCAGCACTTTTTTGATAGCAATAGTTTTTGTTGTTTTTGTTTTTTGTTGTGGTGTTGATGGCTGTTTTGTTGTTGTTTTCCTGGTACATCGATAACACTGAAAACCATCCCAGACACTGAAACTCTGTGCCTACATAACAACAAAGTAAGTGCCTGGAGGGAAAAACATTCTGGAGAAGCAAAAATTGCCGGGGCAAAATATGCCTCAATGTATTTATATGAAGAAACTCTCCCTAGGACTGGCACGAGCCTAGAAGGATGAGCTTCTACTTACAGATATAGGCAGAGAAGTACATATTGTAGAAGTCAGTCAACAATCTGGAAAAGAACTGGAGAGCAGAAAGAGTAAGACAGTTCACGTCATCAAAGTTCAACAAGTAAGGAACAGAAAAGAAATGATCAGAGACCACTTTGCCTGTCGGGTTGGCAGAGAACCCATGGACAGAGCCTTTTTTAAGTTGAATTAAAGTGAACATTTGACCATCTCAGAGCAGGAGGATTATTCTGAGCTTCTTAGAAATCTGCAATATTACAGTCCACACAGAAAGTTCTGCTTCCCAGCCTAAGAAATCTGAAGTTTCACAGAGAGCTAAGGACACCACAGCAGCAGACCCACTGTCCTGCTGGTCACGTTGGGAGTAGCGTATTGCAAGCACTGAAGGATGGAACCATAAAAAGGTATGCGAAGCTCAAATACCAGGCTCCAGAGCCAAGATATCACATAAGGTGTGGGAATCCAGGATGCCATCCCCACAGGCCTGCTCTGTCACAGCTAAGGTACCTCACCTGGGATTTCACAGTGGGAATAGTGTAGTCCACTGTAGTGATCTGCAGTAACACATCCAGCCCTAAGTGTATGCCCTCTTCATAAATGTCACAATATGTATTTACACTTGTGTTCCCTCTGTGTATTTAGGGCACTTAAATGTGTAATCCTTGCCAGGCGGAAATCATGGTGCGTCTCTCCTTAGTCTTCACAGATGACAGAGGTGTCTTGGATTGGGTAGATGAAAAGATAAAACACTTGCCTCCCAATCGCGCACAAGACCAAATCGAGGCTTCACTTGGCTGACAGGTCTGCTTGGTTGTAGGCCTTATGTAGTCTGTATTATTAGAGTGGTACTCTTTCCAGAAGACAGCATAGCAGTCTTCAAGAAAATAAGGCTCTACACAAATACCTTATATTTGTGTGAGAATCTTTGGCATTGCTAATGGAACGGAAGCAGGAGAACAGTTCAAGTTTATTCAAAATGAATTCAATTTGATTTGAAAGTTGGATAGATAATTAGGAAGAAAGGGAAAGGTATATAGATTGTAGCTGGAAAGTTCTAAATGAAGTTGGGGATTTTAGTTTTACCTAGTGATGGTGAAGATCTGGGTAACAGTAGGTTTTAGGTCCATGGGACAAATGAAATATTTCCAGTAGAAGCATAATAGACAGTTACTGAAATCAAAAAGGAGCTATAAAGCAAGGATAAAATATCAATCACGTAATTAATTAATAATTTAAAAAGGAAGTAGTTGGGTTTTGAGGTAGTAGAAGAAGATACGGTTGTAGAAATAAAAAAGTAAATACAGAGTAAGTACCACGCGCTAATCGATTGTGCCACTGGAGTTCCTGAAAGAGTAAATGCAAAGCATGAATTGGAGTTATAGAAAAAAGTAAAGCAACATTGATCCTTTAGGAGTATGACTACCCTATTCAAATATAAATGTTCTTGAGAAAATGCTTTTAAATGATAGCAGTCATGCACAATATCTTTATGAAGAAGACTTCATGTTGATTTCAGGCAGTAGCATTAGATGAGGTTAAGAAGTTTGGGCTAGGAGGAGGACCTTGGGAGACAGGAGAGCTGCGTGAGGCACACACTGGAGCCAAGCAGGGCCCAGACCTTTCGCAGGTGCTATCAAAGGGAAGACAGGTCTGAGGAGATAGATGTATTTAGAGGCTATGACCCCAGAAGGAACAGACAGGGGACAAACATCTTGAATGTACAGGTGCTCTGTAACAGAGAGGAATGGAGAATGGATTCCCTGGGGCCAACTGCCACATTAGGAGCCAACTGCTGCTAGCAGATGCCTCATGACAGAGAAAAGGCACAGCATGTGAATAAATGTAAGCTGGTTCCTGCGGCCACAGGCTGTCCAAGAAAGTGAGGATGTGATGGCAGCCAGCACTACTGCCGTACCCTCACCAACTGCCAGGCACTTCTCTTCTTAATGGCCTCGAGAAAAGATCTAGTGCAAAGTTGCAGTTCTTGACCATTGGCCACCCACTCAATGAATACCATGACAAGCATTTTGAGAAGAAAATGACCCCTGCTGGATCTAGCTTTCCTTGACAGCTTCAGCAATAAAGAAACCTCACAGTCCCCTGCCCCCTGCCCACTGCCTCCAGCTATTTCACAGACTATCAAGCCCCAGAGAAAACAGAAGCTTACTCAAAGTCTCATCTATTCTGTGACCATGGTACTTTACAACCCAAAACTCCGGTTCCCTCTTGTTTTCCCTAAACATTAGGAAGCCTAACTCCAACCGTCACCCTCTTACATAAGTGACCCCTTCTGAGACAAGATTTCCTGCTACCCATCTTCACTGGAACTAGCAGTAAGGAAAAGAAGAAAGAAGGTCCTGCCCCATGGACACTCCAGGCCAAGACCTTGGGTCTTTGCCTTCACTGATATGTTTCATCCTTTGGTCCCTTTGCAAGTGCATTTTACTCAATTCATTTTACTCAGTTGTCACAAAGATTTTCTCCCCCAAAAGCCCCTGAAACTTTCATGTTGGGAATTGATCTCACTAGTGCCTTTGTTCATAGGTGTTTAATAAGGCATATTTTACAAATATATCTATTTACTTTGTGGGGTGGTGGTGCAGCTAGAGATTTAACCCAGGGCCTTCATGTTAAGCTACATTTCATGCTTTTTTTTTTAATTTTTCGAGAGAGGATCTCTAAGTTGTTTAGTTGGCCAGGTTGGGTTCAAACTGGTCCTCTTGCCTCAGCCTGCTGGAGTCTAGGATAACAGTCAAATGCCATCATTCTCAGCCTCTATTTCTTCACTATTGATTTCCTATTAGTACATCTCACTACTGCATCAGAATTTACTCTTTCCCAGATAGGAAGCACAGAGAAGAAAGAAGAAATATTAAAGCTGACAGACGAAAATTTCTAAAGGGTTTGAATGCATGCCAAGATCTAATTGTTCCTCAAGGTCTCACTGTTTTCAAAGTAGGTCCTTTTTAGCAGTGTAAAAACCTGAGGAATCAGGTATCTTTGGATTAGCAAACAGTATTCTTGTGAGCCCATGGAAATGATGAAAAATAAATAAATAGCCCTCTCTGGTGGCAGGTGTGAAGGCTTCACTCCTGCCTCATAAGTGAAGTTGGATTTGAATGTGAGTGCTGAGTACTCAAGACAGCAGCACTGAACGTACTCAGTGACAGACCATAATAGTAATAATAGTAAATCTAATGACATTGCTGTTCGTTTACTTATAATCCTACAAAAATTCTATAAAGTAAATATAATTGTCTTCATTTTGAGATGAGGAAAAGAAGCTTAGTAAGATTTGATAGTTTTTGTAAATTTGCACAGGGCATAGCCGTCCATCCTGTATCAGAAACTGTATCTCTGAGCCCCGCAGCCTACTCTCCCTCCCAGGACACCATCCTAGCTCTTTCCTGTGTCCCTTGATCAGCAACCAAATCTTTCACCTAAGCAGGCTCCAGTAGTAGTTTGTCTTCTGACAGGCAGAGTGCTGGCTGCTGAGACCACTTCTAATGCAAGAGTATATGTCCATTCATATGTCTTTGCATTTGAAAAATCTTGACAGCATGACTCGTCTTGTTAAGAATACAATCTGTGATCTAAGTAATGGAAAGAATCAGAGTTTGCTGCCCAGGAAATATTTAACCATGGGGTTAGAAATACTTTGTTTCAGCCACTCTTATGATAGCTCTAAATCCAGGAGCAAAGAAATCACCTCTCAGAGAAATGTTTGAAATTGTTGCCGTCTGTGCTTATCGACCTAATGAAGGCGGTTTGCAGCTTGACCTCAGATGGAAGATAACAAAGCAGAAGTATCTATCCATTTCTACAGGCTGCTTTATGGATTTAGCTATTAGGATAGGAATTATGAGTAGTGGGATAAAGAAAAGGTGGTATTTATATCAATAGAGTACTACTCTGCCATAAAAGATAAATTTGAGTCATGTGTAAGAAAATGCCTGTACTCTGAGAGCATATTGTTAAATAAAATTAATTAGACATGCACTCTTAAATATCCCATGGTTTCTTTTATATGAGAAAACAAAAAATGTAAATGAGAAGCAAATAAAAGATAGGAAGTAAGAGAGATATATTTTTTTTCAAGTGCAAAGAAAATCAAGAGACAGGGAGGGGCTGGAGGGAGGGAAAGGGAGTGCGAAGAGAAATTAGTGTGTGCTATATATGTGTACCAACTCCCCACAAGGGATGTAAACATTATGCAAAGCAAACATGGACTAATAAAAAATAAAAACTGGAAAGAAAAGTGTCTCATTTGGGCCTGGAAAGTGTCCCAAATCCCCATATGCTGAAGGCTTGTTGCCCAGTGCATGGTGCCGTCGAGAGACCGCTCAAACTGTAAAGGCAGAGCCTGACAGGAAGCTGTAAGAAGGGCCCTGGTGCTGTGTGCACAAAAGGGCTCAGGGGAGCGTGGGCTCCACCATCTCATCTGCGCACTGGCCAGGGACCGGCTGGCTTTGCCTGGCGCCTTCTTCACGCCGCAATGCCTGCCTGCCCACGAGCCCCAAAGCAATGTGCGAGTCAGTCAAGGGCTGAACCCTCCGTCACTCTGAGCCACATAAGCCCTTTATTTCTATATACTGATTATTTCAGGTATTTGCTATAGTAAGGAAGAGCTGACTGGCACTTCCTCTTTATAGGCAAGCAAGCCACACAGAAATCTGGGCCCTCGCTGAACAGCTGCATCAAGTGAAGCATAGCACCTGACTTCTGTATCTGCTTCCTTATCTGTCAGGTAATCAGAATAATACCTTTCCTTTTGTGTAACCCCAAAGAATAAGTAAGATAACATATGTAATATGCTGGATACGTGTTAAGCATCAGTGAATATTAACATCCTTTACTTCTATACCTCTTGTAACATAAACTCAAATGAAATGACTGATTTGTTGCTAAATTAATATAATGCTTATATCATTAAGGTTCATTTCAAATAACATGGACTTGATCTGTGAAACCAAAGCAAAATGGCAACCCCTAAAAGTTTTTAAGGGCCATATTTGTAATATTTTTAGATAGCATTTAATTGCAGTACAAATCCTGTTCTGGATCAACACTTAGAAGGATAACTTTCAAGAATGGGTCCAAGGGAGACCCTTTTGTAAGCCACATCAGGTACTAGATTAGTGTCAAAGTGGTGACATTAGTTATAAAGTCACACATTATCTTCTAAAATGGAGTGGAATCAAAAATTATCAGAGTATACTCTACAGAGTAAGATGTTTTGTTTATAAAACATTTTCATTGTTATAAATATGTATATGTCTCTGTAGACTCACATCTGTAGTAGGCAACATTGTAAATATACACATTACTGTGGGACTCAATGCCACTACTTTGAATGGTATTGCCTTCACTCCAAAGTCAGCTCTCTCCTCAGTGACAAGAAGTTTCCAGAGATATTGAGGTTGTTCTGGGTGATGCCTCTTGGGAGAACTTTGGATAGCCATACTTTGGGCATTGTCTTAGTTGCTTTTTACTTGTTGCTGGGACAAATACCCAACACCCAAAATGAAAGAAGGAAAGGTTTATTTAGCTCACAATTACTGCAGGTTTCAGTCCATATTCGGCTGGCCCAAGGCTGAGTGGAACAGAGAAGAGAGCATCCAGTTCATGGCAGCAGAACAACAAGGGGAGCAGAGAGCAACAGCTAGAGTCTGTCTCTCTGTCTCTCTTTATATTACATTCAAGGTCTCTGACTCAGCCTATCCGCCTTAGGCTACATGCATAATCCCAAACGTACTCAGACTCATAGTCCCATCAGTACTAAAACACATAATCCCAGTGGATCATGAGTCAAGTCTCAAACTCTAGAAGTCCCAGCCCCATGATTGCATTAGGCTTTGGGAGGACAACTAGACATAAACCATAACAGGCATGGGAATCGGGTTCCACTTATTACCCAGAATGTTCTACTCTGCCACCTTTGACTTTGTTAATAAAGCTGGTCCATCCAGAGACAAAGATAGTGGTCACAAAATAGACAGTGAAGTGAATAAATGACACTTTAATTCTCCTTGTGAAGAGCCACAGCATCAGCACAGCCTTTGTCAGTTTTTTAGCACTGTGCTCATTCTACCTTTCAGGGACCATTACAAACTCAAACTCATCATCCCTGCAATACTTGACCAAGACAGAGCTACAGAAGGAAGGAGCTAGGGGAAGGATTTCTCTGCAGTAAAAACTAACACATTTGATCTCTTGAGATTGTTTGATTCAGCTAATCAAAAGTGGACTTTGAGCTTTATCATATCATTGTTATGGTTTGTATATAGGTGTCCCCCCAAAGTCTCATACTGTCATGCAGCAGCTTCTAGAATTTGTAATTGATTATTGCGGGTGTGAGTGCTGCACCTCTCCTGGGGCAGATGATTTGCATTTCAATGTAAGGAAGGAAGAGAAGTTAGCTGCTTGAGCTGCTGCTAGCTCTCCCTGTGCTCTTGCTCTTAGCTGCCACCATGAAAGGTTGCCCTCTGCCATGTGCCACTCTGCCTTGGAGCCAGCTGAATACAGACTGAAACCCCCACTATTGTGAGCTAAATAAATCTTTCCTTCCCTCATTTTGAGTGTCAGGTATTTGTCCCAGCAAGGAGAGAAGAGTAACTGAGACAATCATAAAGGTTTAAGAACTGTGAACTCCTGGGCTATGATTTTATTCTTACATAATTGATAGTATAGTATGTTTTCTTCTAAAATTTCCCTTTGTTTCAGTCCTGCCTATGCTCTTCTACCATGTCATCCCTCAGAAATCTAGGGTTAAAAGACAATATATGTGGTTTTCCAGTCAATCACTTCTAGGAGTAATATATATGTGTGCATTTTTCCAGAAATAATGCACTTATTTCCTGACAACAATATAATTTGATTGGTTTTAGCTAGTTTTATAGAGAAAATTCCTGTGGGAGACCATCAGAACAGATAGCAAATGTGTTAATATAATCATGGCTTCTAAGAAAAAGCAATTTTGACAGATTAGAAATTGTATCTCTGGGTGGATACTGCCCAAATTGTCAAGCCCTCTTCCCACAGTGACAGCAGGCTCCCTCAAACTTCAGGGACGTCCTGTCTTCTCATCACATTATGAAAAGCCAGCCTGGAGCTATATTTGGACCTTTGCTGTCAGAGAAGAGTAAGGAAGAAGAAGTAAAGCTTCCCACTTGAAGTTTCCAGCAACTACAGATGATACTTCTAGATATCACTGCAGCAGTCCCATTTTTCAGAGCCAGAAGCTGAGGGGCAAAGTGAACAGATACCTTAGCCTGTCTTCTGAGGGAAATGGTCTCTGCTTTTTACACGAATATGGACCATGTTTCTGGGCCCCACATTTTTCTCAATGTGGAAAATTCACTGGCACCCAAAGTCTTTATATTAGCTTGAAATAGGAAGCTAACAGTCAGGACAACCCAGCTGCCAAGGCAGGGCCCAGGTTTGGAATAGTGGAGGGTGTACAGAGGCAGATCCATTCAGCTTTCCTCTCCTCACACATTAGAGACCTTCATGAGAAGCTAGCCAGACACCCAGAGAGAAAAAGTAGAGCAACACTGAGTGAACAAAACAGATATTTAGTGTATATAGATAATATCCAACCGCAGCATCAGTGAGAGCTTGGCCGGGGAGGGCATCTCCTAGGAAACCATCAGATAGCACCAGGAGAGACAGGCTTAACATAAAAAGAGCTGCAGGGGAAGCAATGCATGTTAGCTGGGAACGAGCTGTGTTTCATAATGTAGCAGTCATTTCTTGTACAACAAATAGGCCGGTGCTGCTCACACAGATGCGCCTGTGTGCTGTGTGGGGCGTCCTGTGCTTCCCAGTATCCTGGAAGGCAGCATCTCCACCGACCCAGGCAGGCTGGAGAAGCAGACTGTGGCCTGGGAGAGAGCACACACTGCCCTTTCTTAGCCACTTCTGGACAGTGGAGATAGCAGCAATGGTCACATGGACTGAAGAGAAAGAATGATCCAGGGATGGAGGGTGGACAGGCTCTAGTACCCATAGGTGGCACACATGGTCGATGGGGTGCTGAAAGGGTGCAAAGTCTTCACACTTTCTTTGTTCACAGTCCAGGACCTTGCCTTTCCCCTGCACCTCTTCTTTCAAATACACACACACACACACACACACACACACACACACTTTCACACACTCACTTCAGAGATATGCCCTATTTTTCCCTTCATTGAGAGAGTAGTGTTAAAGAACATTAGATCCTTTTAGCACAAGTCTTTGTCTATTGGTCACAAAGCCACCCTGGAAGTGCCTGCTGCCTCTTAGCAGTGGCCAGCTGACCACCCCTCCCAGCACCCAGCCCGCCATCCACAGCCCTGGCACAAACCCAGGCCCTGCAGTGTTAGTCCTTTCACTGACAACTGTGGAAACTCTTCATTGCCTAGCAACAGGTGATAATAGCACAATCATAAGTAAATACACTTCAGAGTACTCTTGTGCATCTTGTCATTTAGCCATTTAAAAAACAAAAGCTTCCTTGATAATTGGAAAATCTGAAGATTATTTCTTTGTTGCTGCTGGGCCTTGCTGAACGTGCTGCTCTTATCCGGTCAGGATGTGTTTCTTCCCAAACACTTTTCTTGCAGAGACTATCTCTTTGGAGAAGGTGCACGAGAGCTTGCCCTGCTAACCAAGGACATGAAGTTGTCATGGCTGCCATCAACCACACAGGGCTTTAGCCCAGAGCTGGGCTCTGTTCTGGCAGTCTAAGCTGATTGAGTCACCTCTGAGCCACCATCAAGACAAGTCATTTGCTTTGTTAAGCAAGAGTATAAGCAGAATCACCGGGAGATCACAGGACAAGTCACTGTCATGCTCATTTAAAAGAATGTAGAAACGAAATTTTCCTGAAGAAAGAGGTTAGCGCCATAGACCGGCAACCTGGGGAAGAGGATGATGAGAGAGTTCCTGGCCGTTCACTTTCATGTATTCCAGGAATGAAAGAAGGCGAGTTAGGATCAGGCAGACCTCGCTGTGTTCTGGACGAGTCCCTTAAAGTCGATCGTCAAGCCTCGGAATAATTCGAAAAAGAAACTATGACGAAACCAATTGCACTAAACTTTTGCAAGATATAAATGGGCTAAGTAATGGAACATGCAAATTTTAGCCAGGGTGTATAACAAGGGTTTAATATGCACAGCTCCACCAGCTTGCCTTCTACTGGACGGAACTCCCTTTGGTCTGCTGCCAGTGACAGCAGCTTCAATGGCTTCAGCATGTTCCTGCAGCTTTAAAAGAGAACTGGAGTTCAGCCTCCTCACAAATGCAAACTGACTGCCCCATTAGCACACATTAGCAATGCTCCTTGGGGCTCAGGGAGAAAGTCACACCCTACGGTTCTGCGAACTCTTCCATACTCTGTCTGAAACAGCCACTCCTGACCAAAAGCTCTCTCTCTCTCTCTTTCTCATTCTCTGTCTTGCTGTGTCTCTCTCTCTTATTCCCTCTCTGTCTCTCTTATTCTCTCTGTCTCTCTCTCTCTCTCATTCTCTCTGCTTCTCTCATTCTCTGTCTCTCTTATTCTGTCTCTGTCTCTGTCTCTTATTCTCTCTGTCTCTGTCTCTCTGTCTCTCTCTTATTCTCTGTCTTTGTCTGTCTCTCTCTTATTTTGTCTCTGTCTGTCTCTGTCTCTCTTTCTCTCTGTCTCTATTATTCTCTCTCTGTCTCTCTTATTTTCTGTCTCTGTCTCTCTCTGTCTCTTATTCTTTCTGTCTCTTATTCTCTCTGCCTCTCTTATTCTGTCTCTCTTATTCTGTGTCTCTCTTATATTCTCCCTGTCTCTGTCTCTCTGTCTCTCTTATTCTGTCTCTGTCTCTGTCTCTCTCTCTCTCTCTCTCTCCTCTCCTCTCTCCCCCTTGACCCCCACTTGCCCACTGTCTCTCTTATTCTATTTCCACCCTCAGCCCTCACCCTGGACATGTTGACCTCCTCTTCACTTCTCCTGCTAAATTTAGCGGCATCAGCTGTCTCCCTGATGTGAGAGGTTGGGGGTCTGCAGCTGCAGGGTGTGGAGCTGATCTTGAGGTGGCTGCCGGCAGAGAAGGAAGGACAGAGGGCAGGGCGATCTGCTCCCTGGCTGCTCTCCCTCTAGCCCCAGTATCTGCCCTTCATCAGCCTCTCTTGACAGACAGGGTAAAAGGAAAAGGGCACAAGGGCCTTTGAAGCTTGGCTGCCTGTCACCAGAGCTCAAAGAAAGCAAGGGCTTGACAGAGCAGCAGTCACTGGGGTTCTCTCCCTTCCCCCAATTAATTCAGTTGGCTCCCAAAAAGGATTGTGTTCTGCCTAGAACTATGTCACAAACTCAGCTTACTGTTGCTGTGCTGCAGCCTCTTGAATCTTGCTGCAGCGGCACACCCTCGCCATGGCAGAAGAGCGCGCTCTGTGCAGCCCCTCAAGGTCAGCATCCCCAAGTCAGTGATGACGAGCTCTCTAGGGCTTTCAATGATACAAAAAGCATATTGTTACACACGTGCTACAGGTTTTCCAGAGCTGTCCCAAACACTGGCCCAGGGTAAGCACCTGAGGTCCTTTCTCCTGGGCTAGTTCTTGGCTCTTGTGCTGGCCAGTATTGGGGATCCTAGCATTAGAGCTTTCTGTCTTTCTTTGGTCTTCATTTCTTCCCATTCTCCAAGTCTACCAGAAAGTTAGCATCATTCATTTATAACAACAACAACAACAAAAAAAAGTGGATGAGTCTTACGTCTTTTCTGAAAACAACTGGAAAAGAAAAGCATAACTCCTCTAAAGGGTGAGACATAAGAAGAATTAGGAGAATTGCTAGAACAAAGTGGCAGGGAGCCCCAAAGGCAAATGCCCTTACCTCACCATCTTTTGCCTTATATCATTGTTTTAGTTCTAAAACTGTAATTGAATGCTTATAAGGCCTCTTGTATTAATGCAGTCACCCACTCATCAACTGTAGAATCCATTCCCCAAAAGGATCCAGATAGAACCTCTCCCACATCCTCTCTGGCCAGGTTTGCACATTTCCAGTTTTCTCAAGGAACATATAGAGGGGCAAAGATAGGAAGAAGGCATGTAAAGAACCTTATTCTGGGTGCTCACAGGGCCTCAGGCTAGCACTCAGAGACTGAGGGAGGAGGCTGGAGAGGAGATTGTTCCCCCGTAAGACCAATGCTTCCTTCAGATGTTCACAAGAATCAGACTGGAAGAACTTAAAAACAAGCATCAGTGGGAAAAAACTGGCATTCCCTTATGGAAATAACACTTGGGTAAGGGTGGCAGTGTGCTGAGCAGCACAGGTAGCAGGCAGCGTCCTGGAGTCCAGAGCTCCTGAACTCTGGTGTCAGACCCATCTCTCATCAGGAGGGTTGTGAAGAAGTCACTTTACCTCTCTGAGACTTGTTCTTAGGTATCTCAAGATGGGCACCATAGATGCTAGCCATGTCTAACAGAGATGGTGTGGGGACCAAGGTCAGTGGTTGGTGGGGAAGAGCCTTGAGCCTATGATCTGGTCATGCAAGTTGTACTGATAGACAACAGATGTGCACCCAGATGGAAGGGGAAAGAGAAGTGATTTCCTAAAGTCCTAGGCTGAGAGACAAAATGGGACTGAGCAGCCAGAGTGACTTTAGGGTTTAAACAGGATGCTTCAGGCTTATGGAAATAGCTACAGATGGAACTTCAGGCCTGTTCATATGTCTGGCCCATGCCATTAGTACTGTAACCACCAAATTTGGAGTAATGAAGCAGAGGACAATTTGTGTAGTGTGTTGTATGCAGCTCTTGTAAGGAAACCAGTGTGCACAGGAGGTGAGTCCCCACAAAGTGCTCAGAGTGGCAGGTATTCTGCCATGAGGGTTACAATGGCACATGTCAACAGTCTTTGTCTAAGCCTCCCTTTCCACCCATTGAATACTTTGCACTGGCTTGATCTCAGGTGAACTATGCATGGATATCACTCTATGAAAATCAAACACAGTCATAAGAGGGTTGAGTTCGCTGTTTGCTGTAGTTCCCAGAGAAGCATCCTGGTAACTCTATGCCTTACCTTTTGCCCCAAAACAGTGATTTGGTGCAGAACTGAAATGATTCAGTTTGATTAGAAAGTCTATCACAAATACGTACAAGGACATAAAAAGGGAACTTTGGGAGTGCTCCTTTGGGAAGAAAACACATGGGCTTTCTCTTTATATTACTCTGTTATAAATGACAAGCAGCAGTTGCATCCAGGTAATTCTCTTTGGCAAATTGAGAGACTGTGAGCTGACATCCCGGGGCTTGGGGCACCTTAGCTGCAGGTAGAGCTCATGCACCTCTCCTTGTCTGAGCAGTATGTCATGAGTGGGGTATCTTGAGGCCTCCAACCTCAGGCCTCACCTTCAGCCAGGGAACCAGGCTCTGGACACTGAAAATCACTGAGGAGGTGAACAGTGATCTGGCCCCTCCACCCTGTAGCATGGCATCCTCACCCATGTGTGTTTCGTGTACAACCTGGTGGTATTTATGTGTGAAAAGCACGGTCCCTGAAAAGCCAGCCCTGACATGGATGCGAATCATGGGTTGAGTTAGCAAATTCTTAATAAGTACCCCATGTACTTCCTGAGCAGGGCTTGACCCCAGATTGCACGATGTGAGGGCCTTACCTGGTCAGCATGGGTGCTACTCTCAGATATAGAACCCAAATTGTTATTAAGATCTAATGGCAGAAGAAAAAGACAGAGGCCCTCCTCAGAGGACACGGGAACACTTTCAGTGCCTGACGCTCAGCAAGGATGATGGTGCCAGGCCACTCCCTTGGCCTGGAGTGGAGGAGGAGACTCTCCTTAGCTCTGCAGAGACAGCTGCCTTTGGGACTGCAGGATCGCTCCCACCAGGATATGTGCAAGAGCACTCTGACTTTATGTCCTCATGTAGTGTGGTGGAAATGAATATTTAAAGGTATGGAGTCATAAAACAGTGGGAAATGAAGACGCCTCAGCCTTTGAGCCCCAACTGCTACACACCGCTCTAATGTGCTTGCGTTTATTGCTCCCCAACAGCTTTCCACACATTCACAGAAGTGCCACACCCAAAGGCTGACTTCATGCCCTTCACCCTGAAAGTTTAAAAGTCAAAGAGAGCAGCTGTAACTCTAGAATTGAGTGTGATGCAGAGGCACAGCCAGAACTGCCAGGCCAAAGTGAGCCCCAGGCCTGATCGAGCCACTCGAGGCAGGGACTCTGAACTTGGGTGCCCAGGACAGGGGATGAGACAGGAAATAGATCTATGGCATGCCAACAGATGGGTCACAAGGAGAACAGACCTTATGTTCTGTTCTCTTGCTTAACTTTTGCTTATGGCCATAGATAGGAAAATACTTTCCACTTGGATTACTCACGTTATAATTCGGTGTTTTCTTCTGTATTTATATATTCACTACTGACTCCTATGTCTTATCCAGCAGTGTTTTAATTTAGATCCATCCCCACACAGAGATACACACAGAGGCAAGTACATAGGTGTATACATATGTGTATGCATGTTCCAAGCACACAAACACAGGTCACATCTGCTTCTGGAGATAGCTTGCCCTGAGCTTTTGCTTCACCTTAAGTTCTCCCATGCTATTGGGAGCCTCAAAACCCTCACAATGCTCAAGGACAAAGCCCTAGGAAACTCCCCTTGTAAAGCCTTCCTGGGCCACAGTTTTAGGACGGTCAGAGATGCCATCCATGCAGCAGCTGCCACAGAACTCTCTGGTGTTGAGCCCCCAGGAGCTGAGTGGGAAGAACACCGACAGAACTGGGTCTGGACCAGCCAGAACAAAGAGCAAATCTTCTGCCACTACAGGTTGAAGCTCAGGACCTGGCTGCCAGGAAATCTCAAGTATAGGCCCCGGCTACTGCAGCCTGAAGGCCAGAGTCCTTCCAGAATGCAAGATTCGGGAATGGAAATGTGGGCTCGGTTGATGTTCCCGGCTTTTCAGGGGAATCAAACAGACTCAAAGACACAGTTTAGAGGGTGCAAAGAGGAAAGTCATTGCTGCCAACACAGAAGCTCAGCTCACGGGGGCTGTGCACTCCAGTGGCTGCCAAGTTCCAGCTGTCTGATGGCACAGCAACTCAGATGCTAGCTCTATTCAATCCAGCCAAGGTGGGCTGGGCCTGCTGTGGACTCAGACCATGTTACTGGAGACAGTCTGTCTTCCAAAACCTGCAGTCCTATGGCCAGACACACAAAAATCCCAGGCACAAAAGAACACAGAGGGAAAGATGTTAAGCTTCTAACACACATGATCTGGGTTGAAACTCAACTTGCCTTCAGAGTGCCGATTCTAACCAAATTTCACATGCCATTTATTTACTTATTTAACGTATTTAGAACAGAGTCTCACTACACAGATTGGACTCATAGTGATCCTCCTGTTTTCAGCTTCCCAAGCTCTGGGATTACAGGTGCACACCACCACACACAGTCTCAATCATCGTCTCAGTGCACCCCAAGGGCGGGACCAGCATGCATACTAGGGATCAAAGCCTGGTCCCTGCACCTGCTGGCTTTAGTCCAGTGAGTTATCTGGCCAGCCCTCCACATGGCTTTTAAAATGGGAAGTTCTCAGAGCACAACTAGCTCCGCAGAATGATGGGGGTGTTTTCCCTTGTTCCTGTCCTCTGTCCTATCAGGAGGGTGCAGCCAGGACAGTTCACTGGAGGGCTCTCCTCTTTGTTCCCCAAGTCAAGAATCCCACATCTTGTTGTCCATAATACTATACAGAGAACAGAACACCGCAAGGTTCTTGGCCCCGCAGCTTGTGCCCTGCCCACAGGCAGTGCAGTTCTCTGTCCTCTTTCAACACCGCCTTCCTCATCTCTCCTGTGCACACTCACCTGTGCCGACAAAAATCTCTCACAGACAGACTCTGCTTCCACCCCAGGGTGACCGAGCAGCTTTGTGTGCTTGTGATTTTTCAGCTCCGTATTTGTCTGCAATCTGCCAAACACAGAGGGAGAGAAAAGGCCTGAAAGCCTTCAGCCTGGCAGCAGGAGTGCGCCAGCTCTGTGGGCCCAGACTTCAGGGAGAAGTCTTTGTCTCCCACCACCCACCAAGGTCCCTTGTCCTCTGTCTTCCCTGCTCTGTGCAGAGGCTCAAGGAGGAGGCCTGTCAGAGCCGACAAGGCCTGGCAGCAGGGAGGCAGCAGCAAAGATACTCCTGCTCCTGACATCTTAATTATCACTGAGTTTTCAAAGAAACTTTCAAGCACAAGGAAACTTCCAAGTGAAACTGACTTCCAGTGAAAAGCATTCTCCTTGCACTGCTTTTCCACATGTACTTCATGACAGCATCATGAGTCTCCTGCCTGGAGTTGAAATCTTGTCAGCTTCTAAAGTGAACTAGTGTTGGGGGAAAAATATCAGTCAGGCTCCTGGTTGTCTCAGAACTGCTAAGGAGGTGCAGAATCCCTGGTCTGAATCCCTGAGCACCCTCCTGGGCCTGAACTCTCAGAACTGCCACAGCAGGAGCCACTCTTCTGTTGTCCTTGACAACCTCTCACTTGCCCTGATACTCACCCCCCTTCATCCTGAGAACACCTGGATGAGGCACTCCTCTCCCTGAACATAGTCCTACCATTCAGAAGGAGCCTCCTACCTCCACACTTGGAAGGCTTCTGACCACAGAGGGTCTGCAGGGGACAAAACTACGGCATCTGTGAAGAAAATCACATCTATACCAAGAACAATGGAACAAAATATACTGTTATTTGCAGGACAGCTGTCGACACTTCCTGACCACAACAGCCCCACTGTAGGAACACAGAGTGGGGAGGGCTCACTGAGGGAGAAGGACCCTGGCTATGGGTGTTTTGAAGACTCCACAGAGCCTGGACCTTTGGGATAATAGAAGATGAGGTACTGCATGGGAAACACAGGAACATCTAGGATGGAAACCTGGGCTCTGGTCACAACGTGGGTACTGTGAGGGCACAGCTAAGTCAGTTAGTTAGCACCTCAGAGCCTCCTGTCCTGTACTGTCCTGTCCTGTCCTGTCCTGTCCTTATTCTGACATTATCCAAAATTAAACCTGGGTACACTTTCCCATTGGGCTACATCCTCCGTGCATTATAGTTTTTATTTTGAGACAGGGTCCCTAACTGGCTTTGATTTGCAGCACTCCTGTTTCAACTCCAGTAACTAGAATCATAGGCATCAGTCACCATACCTGGCTTCTTTCCCCCAATTTTACTATTGAATGAGCTAACAGCTTGATACACTATAAGAGGATTTTAATGATTTATGAGAAAAAGAGAACACTGGCCAGACCTGGATGAGGTGGAGGTGCTGTCTTGCCCCTAGAGATCACCAGCCAGAGCCAGGGATATCACAGAGGAAGAAAAGCCAGGGTTGGAGACCATGCCTCAGGGGTGAGAGAAAGAGAGCACCCAAGCAGGAGAGCTGTGATGGTGGACGCGGGTGGAGGGCCTTGCCCTCTGGACCACACCTGCAGAGACCCTGGCTGGACATCCACACTTGGGATTGCATGGAAATGCTAGGTTCTCCTGGTTCATTAGAGTGGTGAGTGAGGTAGGGAGTGCGTGTAGGAAGGCAGTGAACCCTGCTCACAGGGACCGCTGTGGGGCACAGCAGCCGGGGCCAATTGTGGGCTCTCTTCCCAGGTTGGTGCTTGGTGACTTCACGCTGACTGACTAGAGCAGACGGCACGCTGCAAGCCAGTCGGTGTTGTCTTCCAGAACCTGGTGTTCATTTTAAGACAGCAGATGAAAGACCAGTGCTGTGGTTTGAATAAGGTTTGCCCCATGATAACCTCCTCAAGGCTGTACTCTTCCATGCATAAGTACTAGCAGGTGAGGCTCAGTGGGAGGGGCCTGGGTTAGGAAGGCAGAGTCCTGAGGGATGGATGAATTCTCTTATCATGGGAATGGGTGAGGCATAGTGAGACTTCAGCCTCTCCTCTTTTATTCTCTTCCACATTCCCCCTTCTCTTCTATTTTCTGCATTCAGGCCCTCACCAAAAGCCGTACAGATGTTAGAACTATGAGCCAAAATATACCTCTTTGTATATTTTCAAGGCTTCAGTATTCAATGACAGTGATAAGAAGTGAACTAATACATCCAGCTCAGAAAAAAACAAAGCCAGATTCAAAGCCATAGGCATAGAACTTGGAGGCAACGCTGCTTGAGGCCCAGGGAAGAGCGGTGGTTCAGGGTGAGCCCCTTGTAGGCAGGACTAGACCTGCAGAGACACCCGACTGAAGGACCCTCTAGCTGACCCATCCACACTGCCTTGTTAGAGTTCTCAGGGCCTGTGGCCCTGCCTGTGGAGAGAGCTGGTGGCCCCACACTTGCTGGGAAGTGGGTCTGGTGTGGGCATCTCTGGCTGCACCCTGCAGTCAGACACCACCTTCACTGTGGGGCTCACCTTATGAAAGGCCCTGAAACTTTCTCCTGCCATTTTCTCTACACTCCTTTAGGAAAATAAAGACTGCCAGATTCACGACATCTGAATCCTCTTAGAGCAGCAGCATCCTTTCTGACTCAGTGTGAAGGAGTTAACAACCTCATGTACTAGGCAGATTGTCAGAGAGACCCACCAGCCCACACTCCCAGCTCTCACAGTACTGGGAACCTTCTTGACTTTTCTCCATAGTGCAGGGCTCATTCTCCACAGAACGCTGGCAGGCAGCAGTTACATTATGTATCTGTTCAGTGCTCAGGCAAGAAACCATTATGTTCACGGATCATTATTGACATCCTGACATTTGTCACCTCCTTTCATAGCAGTTAAATCTTGCTTTATCTGTAAATGTCACCATGTCATTTATTCATGAAAGGGGTCATATTCCCAAAATAGCATGCTTCAGTTTAAAAGGGGAGCTTGGCTTTATTCGCAGTGGGTAATCCTCAAACAAACTTTACTGCTGATAAATGCTTTTTTATTGGAGCTTTCTTGGCCTTAAATGACATCCTCAAATGCAGAATGTAGTTCTGTGTTTGTGGAAATAAAATCTGAATGTTGAACAAGAGAGAAAATTGTTGGGATTAGAAAAAGTGGAGCTTTTCTAATGGCCATATGCAGCAAGTTGGATATAAGCAGATTTAAATTTGAGAGTAAACCATGATTTTAATAAGATTGTTATGCTTCTGGAAATATGCCTATGGCCTTCTTGAATCATTTATGTCACAGAAACTTGGGGGCTTTTAGCCTTCCTGATATGATTCCTTGGCTGGGGACATTGGAAGGTGAGCACAGCACACTTATTCCTATCTCGCAGACTGAGGACCCTGGAACCTGAACTTAACCTCCAGAGCCTACATTTGCAGGAAAAGTGTTATGGCCTTTATAAAGCTTTTCAAAGCCCACTTTACAGCAGGGCAATCAGTGTTCCTTTCCCATCTCTGGGATAGCATACCCAGCAACCCACTTCAAAGAGTACAGGTCTACCGGGCTCACGATTTCAGTCTGTTGCTGGCTCCAAAGCAGTCATAGGATGGCAGAGGGGCCTGGTGAAGGAGAGCTGCTCATGTCCTGCCCCCACCCCCAGGAAGCAGAGAGAGAAGGGAGAGGTGGGGAGGGAGTTGTACCCTTCCAGCTCATGACCTCAGTGACTGGCCTCTACCCGCCCCGGCCTCCTAACAGCAAGTCTGCCATGGACTGGCCAGTAAGCATATCCCCTGCTGCACATCAAAGCCTTCAGATCCAGCTGCCCTCTAACACCCCCACCTCTGAACATGTGGGGCTTTTCAAGGACATGCTAGGTTTGTGCCGTAACAGAGTAGTAATCTTTATCACCCACACAGCAGACATTTTTTCAAGGAAAAATGGTGACTTAAAAAAATGAAGGAAAACAAACAAACAAACAAAAAAAAACAGTATAAGTGGATCAACACCAACCAGGAACCCAGACAAAACAGGACATATCACTGAGGTGTTGCTAGCTGTGTCATTAGAGAAGTTTATACTCAACAGCAGCTGATTAAATATCACCTGAGAAAAGCATTTCTCCTGTCATGTGGGGCTCCACACTTGTCTACCTTGAATTCTTTCTTCTATCCCAGTAGTTCTACAAGTGCAGCTGTGAATTAAAATGATGTAAGTGCTCCATCCCCACTTCTGATTCAACAAATCAGAGATGCTGCATTTTAATACAACGCCCAGGAACTTGTAATGCACAACAAAATTTTAGAACTGGCTGCTCTGATTCAGGTACTTTTTTCCCATGATGACGTCTGCATTATGTTCACTCCATGTCATAGGAAGTGGATGGATACAGTCTGCTCTTTTGGCATAGAAAAGTAGCTTGCAGACAGGTTGTGAGCAGGAAATAGATTCTTCACTGTGCACATGTATGGAAGCTGTGGCACTGTCAGCATAATGCCACTGAACCATGCCCCACTCCGAGGTTCAGACTCACACGTGCAACCGTTTCACACCTAGTGAGTGTGGGTAACACACACAGGAACACAGCCTTACAGCAACTGGAAGTTCAAAAGAAAAGTGGGATGCCATCAAGGTCCTTGCAAAAGATGATCAAATACAATTAAATCTGCTCACTCTGGGGAGAGGAAAGGGCCAGAAGGGGGATTTCCATGAACACTAACAATATTCTTTTCAGTGATGCAGGCTGCAGCAGCAAGCATCACAGACCCTGGTAGAACCTCCATCCTCATTGATCGGCACAGGCCAGGATTATAACCCCACAGCCAGCACCAAGGCAGATAAGGTCCATATTAGCTCACTAGAATCACCACACCCTGGCAATGGTGGAATGGTTTCACTCTGCCAATAGAGGGCCAGGAGGTGGTCAGCACAAACAAGGCAGCAGTCATGGCAGGAAATAAGAGCAACTGCTTATTTCAGGGCTACTTTCACTCAGGTTCTCTCATTAGTACCTCCCTTGATTCCATCAGAATGTCTGAGTGTCTGCATATGCTGGATAATGTCATCAGTTATGATATTATGGGCTGTGTCAGGCATAGGCTGAATGTGTAAGAGCTAGAAAAATGTCGCTTATGTGCCATTGGAAAGCCCAAAGAGCAGAGGTGGTGGCTCATGGGAGGTCCGAGTGGAGGAACCTTGAACTAGCTTTCCCTGTGGAGCCAGTTTCAGGCCTATCTCAGCGAATGAAACTTAGATTCTCTTAATGTTCCAGAAATCTCCTTATGTTGTCATACCAACTCACCCACTTTCAGCAGCCCTGACATCCCCCAGCCCTTGTGCAGAGTCCCAGAAAGAGCTCCTGGTATGAACAAGGGTCCATTTCTGCAAAGAAGTCAGGGCATGCCACGGGGTCATGAGAAGAGAGAAACTACACCAACAGACGATCAGCACCAGCTTTCCTCAGCCACGGCCCTCCGCAGAAGCATGTAGCTTAGTAGGAAAAATGACCTCAACTCGCAGAGCCTCAGTTTCCTAATAAATGAAGCACCTGTGCACCAATTGCCTGCCTTCACTCTAAAATCCAGTGATTACCAAGCATCTCACACAGGACCCAGCACACAGTAGGCCTACATGTTAGTAAACTTTCTTCGTCTGGAAAGGTATAGGTAATTGCAGTTTTCTGCTTCCACTTGAGAGTATAATTTTACTAACTGTGAGCTGGCACATCCTCTGACTCCTTGCTCTGTGCCCATGAGAGTAGATTAACCTCCAAACGCCTCAGGTTCCTCATCTGTGGATGGTAATTGCTGTCCCTCCAGCTACCCAGCTCCAGCTACCATCAAAAGCAAAGTACTAGGCGCATTTCAGAATGTCTGGGAGTTGGCCAGGAGACAGTATCCAGAGAGGTGCAGGGCAGGGTTCTATTATGACCACTGGGATTGAAAAGACAGCTCTATTTTCTCTTCTGTCTTTCTATTAAATTGAACTTCAGCCTTGGAAATTAATATCCCCAGTGCATTTTAGTGAGGTGGTTCTATTTTTATAAGAATCGCAGAATCAAGCCCTAATCTGTTACGCTGTGACCTTTTGCTGGGCTCGGCATCAGGGAATCATAATTCAGGGCCAGCTTCAGCTAGGGAAACCTCCATAGGCCTTTTATGACATGAGAGAGCTATTGAATATTCTATAAAATCTCCTTGGAAAACTGGCCCGCATTTCTTTATAATCTCCCCAGACTGTTTCTGAAGTCTCTCTATAGATTTTTTTACTCTAAAAATCCATAGTGTTTCTTAATAAGGATTCAGGCCTCTCATAAAGGATCTTGGAGAGGATAAGGCTAGATCAGGTCCCCAGGGCAGACGGAGGTGAGGCAGCAGAAACTATTCTGTTACTATTAAGCTCCTGGATGAGAAGTATGAGCCCAGAAACCTGTCAGAAGGATGCATTCATTTTCAGTGGATGGAGACTAAGAAAGGATCTGAGGAGCCAAGCACTGGCCACGCCTCCACTCTACTGAAGTCCCAGCTCCCCTAACTTTGACAAAGATGTTGGTGTATAGGACCTGAACCTTGTGTGTTTCTCAGACTTCCGCAACTCTCCCCTCCTCTTTCTCTTGCCCCGTCCCCTGTCCTCTATGCCACGCTGTCTCCCTACTTCCATCCTTGTATGAAGCAGAGTATTGTGGGCTAAGGAACCTGGATACTTCAGCACATACATCAGGAACTCCCTTTGGATGTAGGCCAGATGAGTGACAAATGAAACAGGAAGCGTGTTTGGCAGATAAATAGTGCCTTTTTTCACCACATGTGGATTGCTTTAAGTGTATGTGGTTTTCTTCACCAACCTTCCCAATGAGTCCAGTGTGCCAAAGCACCATGCCCCTGAGGTGCCAACAAGTCTAGTAGCAGATATCTTCTCCCTGCTTCACGTCCTTCCTTGACTTACTTCCTCCTTCCAGCCTTGCCCCCTTTCACCTTGGGTTTGCACCTTTTAAATAAAGTGTCATGGCTTTAATTCTAGGCAGAAGCACTACTTCCAAGAGGACCAAGGCCAACACACATGTGGCTTTGTCAAAAGTGACCATCAGCTATGACGGTAGTGAACCCATCCGAGACACAGTGGGCCAGGACCTCCAAAGGTCTTCCTTGTGTGTCACACCCAACGTGGTAGGAGTTCCATAAAGAGTAGGAGCCAAGCACACTGAATTGAGTATATTTGAATCAGAAATAAACCTGAAGCCTCCCTGCTATGAAGAGTTTTATTCAGTAGAATGTTCTATGAGTTTCTACTAGCACTGACTCAGGGAACAGCCACATTTTCCAGAAGTCCTATAAAGGTTCAAAAATCAGATGCTCCCACTTGAAACCTTTACACTGCCAACACTTCACATGCTGTCGTTCATTGTATTCTCAGACTAAGTGTCCAGGACAAACAGAATAGTTAACAACCTCATTTAGTGGATGTTTAGCACACAGGGACTTCCCTTAATGATCATACTTTCGTAGCTAAGACAGGTGGGGTCCCAGGCAGCGATGCAATAGCACATGTTCTTAAGTACTAGTTGTACAATATAGAGTGACTGATCTCTACTTACCCTCACATGCTTTCGAGCAAGGAATATATATATATATATATATATATATATATATATATATATATATATATATTGTGTGTGTGTGTGTGTGTATTTCTTTTCTTCTTCTTTCCTCTTCTTTCTTTCCTCTTCTCTCCTCTCCTCTCATTTTTCATTTTTTTCTTGTTGGCACCAGGCATCACACTCAGGACTTGCACTTGCGAGGCAGGTGCTTATGCTGCTGAGCTGTCTCTCCAGCTTCTCAAGGGCCACATTTCTCCTCATATTTCCAGATAATTGAAAGGTCAGTCTGCTGGGGCTAGATGTCCTCCAACCATGTTGAAAATGAGACCAGAGTCAGTGACTGTCTTAGTTACTCTTCTCTTGCTGCTGAGACAAATACTCAACACACAAAATGAAAGAAGGAAAGGTTTATTTAGTGCACAGTTATTGGAGGTTTCAGTTCACACTCAGTTGGATCCAAGGCACAGAAGTGCGTAGCGAAGACCAGCAGTTCAGGGAGGCAGAACAGCAACAGAGCAACCAACCAACCAGGGCAACAGAGAGCAACAGGGAGAAGTCTGTCTCTGTGTCTCTCTTACATTATATTCAGGCTCTGCCTCAGGCCAGCTGCCTCAGACCACACCCATAATCCCTACAGTACTAAAATCCATAATCCCAGCAGTACTAAAACAAATAATCCCAGTGGATCATGAGTTAGTCTCAAACTTTAGAAGTACCCACCACATGACTTCATGAGGCTTTGGAGAGACAACTAGACACAAATCAAATCATAACAGTTACACTGGGATCCCTGCTATTCTATGTTCTGCTGACTTCATAGGGCATCCAGAGATAACCACAGGACACAAGGCCCATGCTTTGAGAAAGAACCTAAAAAGATCACCAAATTGGGACTGGGGAAATAAGCTCAGTGGTCTCAGAACCTGCTTGGCAAGCACAAGGACCTAAGTTTGATCTCCGTTACTGCAAGTTGTGCTGACTCTGGAACCTCATGAATATTGTGTTGGTCCTGAAACTGTGCATGACTGCACATACCTATAATGCCAGTGCTAGGGAGGCTGAGACAAGAGGATTACTATGAAAGCAAGTTGCATTGTGAGACCCTGGATCAATTGAAAAATAAAAATAAATTTTTTTAAAAATCACCAAATCACAGAATAGAACACAAGACCAAAAGAAAGTGGAAAGCAGGGCATGCAAGTGCTACATTGTATCTGTCCTCCACAAAAGGTATAAGAGAAGACAAAATCAAGGAAAGCTTTCCAGAGAAATCACTGCTGAAAACTAAGGAGATTATCTGAGGTCAGCAAAAACTTCATAACAGCCATGATACCAAATGTGTCCTTATTCAAATTATCATTACTTAGATTAGAACACAAGTCCATGAGACATAATTATCTCCATTTTAAGGTAGATGAAGTAAATACACAGTTATAAGTGTTGAAATTGTTTACAAACGCAGCAGGCATTCTTTTTTTTTTTTTTAGTTTCAAAACACATTAGTAGTGCATTCACAATAATTGACACATTGAATATTGCTGTCCTCACAGTAGTTATACAGAGCACAGGGTGTAGATGTGATAAATTTTCTAATCCATATTAGTAGGGAAGAAAAAAAAGAAAAAAATTTCTTCTCTTTGTACTAGGAGGGAGTAGTTATATACATAGTCCAATGTTCTATAATTGCTGTGGGTTACTGGTGAAACTGGTAATATTGAAGGCTGTTGGTTTAAGCCTCTTACAGCTCATCATACTAATCTAGCTCTGTGTTTTATGCCTTGTAATTAATCTTTTCTGCTGGGTAATCAAGGGGAAGTTAAGGCCAGACCTGTATATACAGCAGGCATTCTTGATTCCTCTAAGGTTTGTCCATGAGTGTCTCCATGCCAAAGGAGAAAGCAGTGTAAGTTAGAAGAGTTCAAGAAGGAAGATCCAACAGGATCAATCAAAGGAGGAAGAAAAACACTTCTGCTAAGTCACAGATTCTTTCTCTACCCAATGCCAAGTAAGAACTCAAACTGAGAAACCAAGTCCTCAAACTCATCCAGATGCCTCTGGGACATCATAAGCCACAGCCCCTCTCACTTTCTCTCAGTATTACCAAGTTCACTTCACCCTTCCAGGACTCCTCAGGAAGTCCATGTTCCGTGGTCATGGTTTCTAAGTATCAGCATAGGCTAGGGGTGTGAATAGTAGTATAAGACACACATCAGATATCTCACCCCCAAAGGGGCACTTGGGACCCAACAAGCACTAGGTAAAGCTCCTGCTTTCAAAATCTCACAGAGCTGCTGTTGCAAACATGGATTACACATGCAGAAGCAGGCATTGATCTCCTCACTGTACTGCTAATCTTTCCCTTTCTTCTCCAAGGTCCACTAGCACTTAGTATTTTAGAATATACTCTAGTATTTACCATAACTTACCCATTATTTCCTGGTTTTCTATTTAAAAATTGTGGCTTCTAATTAAATGTAATACCTTAAAGATATAACAATACATTAAATATTATTCCTGCCTTCAAAGAGCTCAGCAACTATAAAGAGAGATATGGAAGTGGGTGACTTTTCAGTCCTAGGAAATGAAGGCAAGAACAATGAATTGGAAGAAAATAATTCCCTAGAGGAGGTATAGGAATCTTCCCAAAGGAGTTACTATAATCAAAGGCAGCTATAAGCTTGCTGTGGGTAAGAGAAGACTGCCTCAGGACAGAGGTTGACAAATACACAGAAGAGGAAGAGCCAGGAACTATGGAAACAAAGGACAGAACAATGGGGTGGTGGGTAAGAATGGAGGCCTGCACTGAAGGCTGCTGCTGCCATACTGAGGAGCCAGTGTCACCAGCTTCTGGAAGCAGGGCCAGTGTCCTTCATGGATATCACTGTAGCCCAAGACTGATGACTTGGCCATGGTTTCTCACACACAAACATATAGATGTGTACTTGGAGGTAAGCTACTTGAATCCCTCAAAAAGAAAAAAAGAACTAGATTCAAAGTTTGGTGGAAAGTCCAAATTGATTACTCTAGGACTGTCCTTGGAAGAAGACTATTCCTATGAAAATGAGGCCGCAAATAGGGCAAAAAAGCAAACTTACTATCCAGGCAGCACCTAGCACCGTCATACAAGCCCCTATATCCTGCCATCTGTCACCATAGCCGTTCAACTCACCTATTAAAAAAAAAGGAGCAGATTTCTGCCTTAAGTTCCTGTCTGAATTGAGGGGAGGAACAGACAAAGGCAGACAGCAATGGATAGATATAGAAGGAACAGGACAGCAACACATGGAAAGTAGGAAGCAGAGAGGGGGGGGGGGGGTAGATCAGTAGCCCCATCACCACAGAGCCAGACATAAGAAATAGCAGCACTTTTGAAAAGGGAAGTTGAACACCTCTGATAAAACTATAGAATTATACTTATTCTAGCCTATGAATAAACTCAAAGTGAAAAGGAATGTTATGAAAAGATCATCCTATTTCAATAAATGATTTGACAAGCAAGGAAGAGGGAAAGGAGTAGCCAGAACTCCAAGGAAAGCCCTACTAGCTCCTGTTGGGCACCTCAACCTGAAGTTTTTCCTGAGGTCATGGGGACATTTGGCTCTGAAGCTAATTACTTACCAAATACTGTGTCAAGTATCCTCTTGTCTCCTCTATTTTCAAATTTCTGGGAAACCATGGGTGAGGCACCCAATTCTTCTCACTGAAGAGATAAAAAGGATTAGCACCTTGGAATGAGTCAAGAGAAAATGCGCACTTATTATTTTTTTTTTGTACTGGGTATCGAACTCAGGACCTTGGCTTGCCATACACATGCCTAAGCCACTGAGCTACCCCCTGGTCCTTCATTTTTTAAAACCATTTATAAGGAATCTCAGTCTATCTACCATGACTGGTCCCAGCTTCTCTAGCGCAAGCTCATCTTACTTTGTCCTCTTCTAAAGCCTGTCAGGAGCCTCATCTCCTGCTCTTTGCCCAAGGCTCTTGGTTCTGGAGCCCCAGCCACTCTCCTTATCTTCCACATCAGTATGACCAGGCTGGGTCCCTCACCTCAGGGTTCCATGGATGCTTCCAGAGGCTAGAGCCCAGAAGATCCAGAATGAATGCCCCTTGTTCTTCCCTGAAGACCTTTTATCTGAAAAAAAAGGTAGACTAAACATAGGAGGGCTGAAGAAGACAAGAAAGGGCAAATGAAACTCCCACATTTCGTAACAAAATCCCTCCACCAGGTGGTTGGCATGCTTTGATGCATTGTCTTTCATTGATTCAATGGAATTCTTCAAAAGACCATTCTACTTGGAGCACAGACAGAAACCCAGAGACATAAATGGGGTCTCTAAATCTGAAGACAGCCTTCAAAGAGCCTGTACACTGTACTCTAAAGAAGTAGTAGCACAACCCTCACATCGTTCTCTGTAGATTCATAAATTATATTTAAAAATAATGATATTTTGGCTGTTTTTACTAATCACAGAACTAGTTAGGAATTCTAAGCTCAGAGACAACAGTTATAGTAAAAGGAATAGCACTAAAAAGGGAGCCTGCAGCGATAGTTTAGGACACTAACTGGCTGCTGTAGTTTCCTGCTAGAACGCTGTGCTATAAAAAGTAGAAGATGAAGAGAATTTAGAACTAGGTAAAGACCATGTGGAATAATAGTTCCATAAGACAGATGAGAAAACTGAGCCTCAAGAAGACCATAAAGCACTGGCAAGATAAATCAGCCAATTACAGCATCTGCTTAGGCAAGCATCGTCAAGTGCAGAGACCACAGTTCAATCCCCAGAACCTCATGCCATGCCATCCCTGCCCCTAGGACATGCTGAACCAGCCACAGAGTTCAGGCCTGGTGTCACATACCTGTAATCCCAACACCAAGGAGGCTGAAAACAGGAGGATCACTATGAGTCTAAGCTGCATAGTGAGACCATGTAATAACCAAATACATGAACATGA